>CM021110.1:327775802-327852602 GCA_007115665.2 Sequoiadendron giganteum
CACAAACCTATGTTTTTGAAAGTTTCTTTTTTAGACTTACTTTTTTTACATGTTTTTGGATTTTGATAAGATACGGATGTTTGATGCTCTTCTGATGATGATTGACATTGCACTTTGATCTTTGTTTTGGTTTTCTACCATACTGTCATGTTTCCAAATTGGTGAAATTGATATGTTGTAATTGCCCCTAATGATATCCAGATGTGCCCCCAAGCTATGGAGTGATATGTTGACCATGTGACATGATTTTGATAATGGATGTAATGATGGAAAGATGACTGACATGATATGGAATGGTACTAACTTGCCAAACTAATGATCCTGATATGTTCATAATAGATGGGAAAATTGGTCATAAAATCACATACGACGTCTGTTTCCAGGTTTTCACCATATGCCTTGATTACACCTTTTTTTGTTTTTGTATTTTTCTCATTTTTCTCTTTTTTTCTTTCCTTTTGTATTTTCTATTTTTTTAATTTTTTTTTTGTATTTTTAAGTTTGCCAAGATGCCTGTTTGCCAGGTTTTCACCAAGGAAACAATTTTTAGAATTCTAACCCGTGCACTAGGAGTTTTAAGCATAGAATTTTCTGAGATGAATACTGTTGATAGGTTCATCAAATAAATCCCCTTCTGACGTTGATAGTTGATATGCTCCTGATCCATACACTGATATGACAACAAACGGACCAAGCCAATTAGGCTCAAATTTTCCTTTCTTCTCCCTATCCTGCTGATTTCTAGGGTTTTCCTTTAGTACCAAGTCACCAATTTGAAAGACCCTTGGTTTCACCCTGTGATTGTAACTCCTTGAAATCCTTTGTTGATAAGCTATTAGATGATTTACAGCTTGTTGACGACGCTCGTCTAGCAATTCTAGTTCCTGCAATGTAGATACCCTATAATCTTCATCTGAAATGATACCTCTGAGTGATACACGAAGGGATGGAATTTAAACTTCAATGGGTAATATGGCTTCTGATCCATATACCAAAGCAAATGGTGTAGCTCTCGTTGGTGTTCTGATGCTTGTTCTTTAGGCCCATAGTGCAGGATTGAGTTGAACATGCCAATCACGTCCAACATCGTTAACCGTCTTTTTGAGAATTTCGAGTATGGTTTTGTTTGAGGCCTCTGCTTGGCCGTTCCCTTGAGGATAGTATGGTGTTGAAAAAGGATGTTGGATGTGGAACTTTTCACATAAATCTTGAACATTTTGATTCTTGAAAGGTTGTCCATTGTCTGTGATTATAGATTGAGGGATTCCATATCGACAGATGATGTAGTTCAAGATAAATGAGGAGATCTATTTCCCAGTGATGGTAGTAAGAGGTACTGCCTCTATCCACTTCGTGAAGTATTCTGTAGCCGTGATAATGAACTTATGTCCATTAGATGAAGATGGATGTATTTTGCCTACCAGATCTAGGCCCCATTGACAGAAAGGCCATGTTGACATAAAAGGATGCAGTTCTTGTGCTGGTGCATGAATCAGATTGCTGTGAACCTGACATTTTTGTCATTTCTTAACAAATTGATATGATTCTTTTTCCATGCAAGGCCAATAATAACCCAAATGGAGGAGTTTCTTGGCTAGGGTTATTCCACTCGAGTGAGTACCACAAATACCCTCGTGAACTTCTCGTTAGGCTGTTTCAAATTCATTGTGTTCTAGACATCAGAGTAGTGTACCATCAAGACCTCGATGATAAAGGACATCTGTGATTAAAGTGTGTCGAGCGGATTGATGGATAAAGTTGCATTTTTTATTCCTGGAAAGGTCAGGAGGTAGGATATCATCTTTCAGATAAGCATAGGTTTTTTCATATATGGAGGTTTCAATGGTTTTTAGATGACATATGGTAGCGGATTCTGATTGATAATGGGAAGGACATGATACTTATTCTACCATAAACTCATAACAAACACGCTTCTCAGGCAATTGTAGTAATGAAGTGATCGTAGCCATAGCATCTGCAACTTTGTTCTCCGCCCTTGGAATCTGATCAAACTTGATACTAGTAAAGGATTGTTTTAGATTATCTATTTGCTGCTTGTAAGGCATCAATTTGTCATATTTGGTTTGATATTCATCATTGACTTGATAAATAACCAGTTGAGAGTCCCCATAGACCTGTAAATCTGTGATTTTCCATTGAATTGCAATCTTGACCCCAATAATCAATGCTTCATATTCTGCCACATTAAAACATGAGTCTGTATGATTTTGGAATTGTGTCCTTGGGGAGAGATGAACAAAATCCCTACTCTTAATCCTCGTTGTGCATATGATCCATCAAAATACAGTATCCATTGTTGGGGCATTGCTGTCATGATGTCTAGATCTAGGAATTCCATTGTCATTGGGCGATTATCCGGTAGAGGAGCTTCAACTAGTTGTTCAGCAATTGCTTGTCCCTTGATTGCCTTTCTCTCAACATATTGAATGTCGAATTCACTTAGGAGCATGACCCATTTTGCCAATCTACCTGTTAAGGCAGCTTTACTTAGTAGATACTTCAAAGGATCAATCTTTGCAATTAACCTAATTGTATGAGCCATCATGTAGTGTCTCAACTTTTAAGTAGCAAACACCACTGCTAGGCAAGACTTTTCTATGAATGTGTAGTTCATTTCATACCCATTTAAATTTCTACTGATGTAGTAGATAGCATGCTCTTTTCCTGTATTATCCTCTTGTGCTAAGAGTGCCCCTAATGAGATATCAGTTGTAGCAATATACAATATGAGGGGTCTTCCTTCTATTGGTGGTATGAGAACAGGTGGTGACATTAGATATTGTTTGATCTGATTGAATTTCGCTTCACACTTCTCATCCCACATGAAAACTATGTGTTTATGCAATAGATGATTGAAAGGATGACTTCTATCTGCCAGCTGGGAGATAAATCTCCTGATTGATTGAAGCCATCCTTGTAGTGATCGTAGTTGGATGATGTTTCTAGGAGGTGGCATCTCCATTATAGCTTTGAATTTTTTTGGATCCACTTCAATGCCCTTTGCTGACACAATGTATCCTAGTAGCTTTGCTGATGTAACCCCGAAGACACATTTCTTAGGGTTTAACCTGACATTAAATTTTTCCATCTACATGAAGATTTTATCTAGGATATGCAGATGTCCTTCCCTAGTAGTAGATTTTGCTAAGATGTCATCGACATAATCTTCCATGAAGGTGTGCATCATATCATGGAAGATCGTAGTCATTGCCCTTTGATAAGTTGCTCCTACGTTCTTTAAACCAAATGGCATGACGTTCCAGTAGAAATTTCCCCATGGACATGTGAAAGCCGTCTTCTCTTGATCTTCTGGAGCTATTCTAATTTGATTGTATCCAGAAAAGCCATCCATGATTGATAACATGGCATCCCCTACCGTCAAGTCCACAATGATGTCTATATTTGGAAGTGGAAAATCATCCTTCAGGCATGCTTTATTGAGATCTTTGAAATCTGTGCAGATTCTGATGCTATTGTCTGGCTTTGAAACAAGTACTATGTTTGATATCCACTCAGCATAATCTATAGACCTTATGAATTTAGCATCCAATAATTTTTTTAATTCTACTTTTACCATTAATGCGATGTGAGGATGCATTTTCCTTAATTTTTGCTTAATAGGCTTGATTCCTGTTGGCAAAGATAAATGATGCATAAGTATATTGGGATCTAAACCTGGCATATCGGAATATGACCAAGCAAAGTTGATGCTTCTTTCTTTGAAGAATTGGATGAATGTCGGTCTTTCTTGATCAGTCACTGATTCTGCTAGATGTAGAACTTTTTCCTTCTCTTCTGTGCCAATGTCCACTGATTGTGTAGGTTCGACCAGAACTGATGATCGCTCATGATAGTGTTCTGGGAGAGTGTCAAATCTTTCATCCTTTAGTGCCTCAGAAAGGTTTTCACCATTGGATGTGTTCTTTATTTTTACTTTTTCCAGATCTAATGCTGCCATAGAATGGTTTTCACCATTGGATCTATTTTGCTTGTTTTCATTTTTGCAACTAGAAGATTTGACACCCTCCTGTTGAGTCATATTGTTATGAGTATTATGGATAGCACTTTTATCAGGTTCGGTATGACAAAGGAAATGCACGATAGCATCATCATTTTCAAATTTTGGTATAGTCAATGGTTCGATGGGTTCCCAATCAATAAGTTCCGGATGGATTAATGGCATGGTATCGTCAGATTGATTTAGGTCAATGGAGGTAAGGGTGAGGACAACAATATCATCATAATTGTCATTTGGGATATTGAGATCCATGATGGTACCCTCTTTGAAATCATCTAGTTCACTCAAATTCTATTCATCCTCACTAGAGTCATTGATATTTAGTGATCCCTCGACAAATGGTCAAGACCCAGAGCCTTGGCCCTCCTCACGTGTAGGTGCATATTTTTGAATCACATCGACTAGAATATCAATGTCAAGTATATCACAAGGTAATGCCCACTCATATTCATTTGAGTCTGTTTCAAAACCATCTCTAAAGTGAAGGATATTTTCCATAGTTGTCCTTTTTATCTCCTGCTTCTCTTCTTTAGAGCATCCTAGTCATGGTTTTTCTTTTGTATGTAGAGTGAGAGGTGTGATAGGTTTTGAGATTCCCTCCTTTCTTAATCCCAACGGTCCTTGTCCTTCATAACCCATCTTTTCAAGAATATCCTTTCCTTTTCCATACTTGTCTATGTTGATGCTAATATTTTTGGTATCGGTCTTTGATGTTGATGTTTCCTCATCCTTGTATAGCCAATCCAGGATTGCTTTCTTGTCCATTTCTTCTGCTATGGTTCCAGATTTTACAAATGTTTCATGAAGAACTGTGGTAGGTACAGATGTTGGAGGTTTGATTAGTGATGGTTGACCATATTTCCTAGGAGATGGCATTAACTGTGATAAGTTAAGCGATTGCTCCATTGAGTATTGTCCCATTCCTTTATCTGTCAACTGAACTTGCTTTTGAAATTTGTTAAATAGAGAAGTTTGTGTATCTGGATTGTTTGTTTCATCATGACTTGTTTCCTTTTCTTTACCTTTCTTGTGCACCCACTTGGTAGAGATGCTTGGACTTTGTTTGTTCTTGGATGATGATGAACTTGAAGCTTCCTTATTGTGAGGGACAAAAGTGTCTTGAGATATTCTTAATGTGTCACAATGTTGTGGGTGATTATAATCAGTAGCTATAGTCACCTCTTGTCCGTTTACTAGAAACTTCAGGCATTGATGGTATGTAGAAGGTACGGCTTGCATTTCATGAATCCAGGGTCATCCTAAGAGTATATTGTATGTCAATTCTCTTTCTAATACTTGACATGCTATATGCTTCATCACAGGTCCCACTTGAATGGGTAATACAATCAAACCTTTGGATGATCTTTCCTCCTCATCATAGGCTTTCATGGTCATTTTTCATCGAGCATCAATAGCTTCTTCTGAATATCCTAGTGCACAGACTAATTTGAGGGTGCAAATGTTCAAACCAGTCCCCCATCTATTAGAACTCTCTTAACACGATGATTATGGATACAGACTTCAATATGCAATAATGTGTTATGCAGATGGTTTAATGAGACATCAGCCTGTTGAGAGAATGACAGACAATGCGGGGTAGTCAAATGTCCCACCATAGCTTGGAATTGACAAACATCCAAATTATTTGGTACAGTTATGGCAACTAATGCTTGCTCGAGAACTTCTTTATGTGATGGTGACAACTTAAGGAGTTCCAGTATTGAGATTTGGGCAGGGATGTTTTGTAATTGATCAACAATATTATAATGAGATTGAGGCGTAACCGCACGTTGACATCCCACTCCTTTTAATACAACCTTGGCTTGCCCCCTAGTCATGACGTTTGCTGATTGATGTTCTTGATTCTCTTGAGGGGTGTTTTGCATTTGATTGATAGAATCATAATGTGATGGAGGTGGAACTGCATGTGTGGATCCCATTCCCCTTAACATTACTTTTGATTTCCCCCGAGTCATGATGTTTGCTAGTTGATATTCTTGATTATCTCTGATATTTAAAACATTGATTTGATTATCAGAGTTGTGCATGCTTGGGAATAAATCCAAAAGAGGTAACGTTGTTGGTTTCATTTTTATCGATGTTATCACTAACTGTATGATCATTTTTTACTTCAGATAGACACAGGATTGTTGTGTTATAGACATGATTGGTGTTATTCCCTTTGCTATTTGATGATGATGCACCTTTGTCATAATTTGGCAAAGGATCTTTGAAAGCCGAATGATCATTGTTATTTTGAGGTCCTTCCACATACACTTTGTTGTTGTCCACCAAATCTTGTACTGCATGTTTCAATTCCATGCAGTCATTTGTTTTATGACCCTTGTTATTATGATAGTTACAATAATCAACATCATTCCACCATGATGGTTTAACTTTTGGATCCTAGAACCTAGCTTCTCGTGCAGTGAGAAGGCCTCTGGTAACTAGTTCCTTCATTGCTGATTCCATTGATTGACCTAAAGGTGTGAACTTTCGTCAATTTGATGGTTTTTGATATGGTAGTGTTTTTGCGCATTCGTTGTTCTGCATGGTATTTGACTGGACTTTTTGGTCACTATTTTGATTGTTTGAAGAAGATGCAGTCAAGTTGAAAACTGGTTTGACATTTTGTGAATCACTTGTTGTTTCATTTGTGTTGCGATTCTTTTGCCAAATTTTTGGTTTATCATTGCTTGAGTGTTGATTGGAGTAGTTATTTGATTTGTCATTGTAATGTTTGATAACTCCCCATTTCACTAATGCTTCCTCAATATTAAGACCATTTTCTATGACTTTTTTGAAAGTGCGTGGACATTGTAATTCTAGCCTATAGCTCATTTCTTCTGTCAAGCTCTCAATGAATAATTCCATCTTTTCTTCCTCTGGAATAGATCAAGGATACCTAGCGAATAGTCGTCATGATCTTTGGAGAAAAGACAAGAATGTTTCACCTTTGTTTTGTTTTAAGTTGTAGAGATCCTTGATAGTAACATCATTTTGGATGTTGAATGAATATTGAGAGATAAACTTGTTAACAAGTTCCTCAAACGTTTTGATACCAAGTTGCAGTTTTGAGAATCATTCCATACATGCACCTCCCAAACTTCTTGGGAATAAACTCATCAAATAAGTCTCTTCTTGAGCAAATTCAAGACTCATCATTTTAAATTCTCATATATGATCTATAGGATCTGTTCATCCATTGTACTTATCATACTTTGGGAATTCGCAGTGTCTTGGAAAAGGTAGCAAACCAACTATTGCATCAAAAGGATAAGGACAAATGTCCTATATCGCATACCTTTTGGTTGTACCTTTCATCATGTCGTGTATCTATTGCTGTAATAATTGCATTTGTGAGGTTAAAGCAACAACTGGATCGATTCTTTACATTGGTAGCGGTATCTTTGTTCCATTTGTCTCAGTTGCATCTTTCAAATGGTTTATATCAAAATCTTTTGGAAGTTTTGCCCCTGATTCGGCGAACATTAAAAGATATTTTTCCATGTCTTGTTCCAAAAATTTTTCCATAAACATGTGAAATTTTGGATCTTGTTGAGCCGCTTGGATTTCCTCTTGAGTTATTTCATTTTTGTCGTTGCGGTGTAAAGTGTTCCAAGGATTTTCTTCTTCCATGTTTTTAGATGATGCAAGCTCTTGTTCTAAGAGTCTCTGTTTGTGGGACCTAGTAAAGATTGGCATACAAATTTTTGCCCTTTCTTCTGAAATGTTGATCTTATGTGCGGGATAGTGTCAATTTGAACCTTTTTAAACAAAGTCAAATAAGATGACAAATCTTATTGATTGAGACAATATTTAAAAAGTTAATTACTATACTTTGTTTTGTGATGAAGGATGTATTATCCTGATAATGAAACTTTAGTGTAGTAATTGATTGTGTAATTGATTTTCACACTTGTAACTTGCAAGATCTGGTTTCAGTTGATAAGTTTAGAAATTTGAATAACCTTTCCTGATTTTGGTCCTTTGACAGTGATTCTGATGAACAGAAACTTCTGTTGAGGTGAAGATTGTCGAGAAAAGACAGACAGACTGACTGGTAAAAAATTTGAAATCTCTATTTTAGAAGCGCTAAAACAGAGTACAGAAACACTGTTTCACAGAACTGCTAGAATAGAGACCAGAAGCGCTAAAACAAAGACCAGAAATGCTATTTTACCCGAAGCACTGAAACAGATGACTGAAGCGCTGAAACAGTGACTAGAAGCACTATTTTACCGAAAGCGCTGAAATATAGACCCGAAGCGTTGTAAATTTTGATAGAAGTGCTTTTTACCAGAAGCGCTGAAATACAGACTGTAAGTGCTGAAACAGTACCCAAAAGTGCTATTTCCCAGAAGCACTAAAACAGTGACCAGAAGCACTGAAATAGGTTTCCAGAACGCTTAAACAAAAATTTTAATTTTTCTTATTGTAGAATTTGGTCTGGCCTTGTGGCATACTGTATTAGAGACTGCGGAAGATATGAAGGATGAATCCGTTGACTACGGTTGTGAAATTGCGTGAGAGCTCTTCTTTGAAAGAAGGCTTGTGAATAGAGCGGTTCTACCGCGTAGTCTAAAGAGTGACCCCTAGCAAAATCGTGATAACGGTGAATGAATGTTCTATGTTGTAAAAAGATTTGCCGATTTTGATATAGAAAATGTTGTCTTCTCAATTTATTTCTATAACCGAGAGGTTGCTTGGGCTTTGTAACTTTGATTTTCTTTTTGACAAAGGTGGTGGACTTCCACTTTCACAACATGGATTTTCTGATTTGTTTTGACTTGACGTTTTCAGGATGATCTTTAAATCTGATTTAATTGAATTTGTGAAAACATGGCAAGTAATTTTTGAATAAGTGTTTTAAAACTGAAAAGATTGTGTATGTTCAAAAATCATGAATGATCTTTATTGATTTTGATGGGTTGTTTTAACATTTGTACAGAAATCAAATAGACTTACACTTAAGGACAAGTAGGTCATCATTTTACTCATAGCCCACATCTTGCAATTACGTTGACTCACACAGCCGTGTCACCCCCTAGAGGGCGCCCATTTTTTTGTCGTTTCCAAGTGTGTACTCAAAGTGACGAACGTAGATACCAAATCTCTTGAGCAAACAATCCTTGGTAATTATATGGTGAGTGTCTTGGGGGTAGATTCTTCCCTCCCCTTGCACCATGAGGATGACAATGTATGGACACTGACTCGGTGGGAAACTACTCTATGGTTCATAGATAGGGTTTCGTTCGGTGTGGCAAATAGATAAACTCCCTCAGGAGACCTCCCAATATTTAGAAGAAAGATTTTGGGGATGGTTATCTTGCCTACTACTGTCAATTTGGACTTTCATCAAAAAATTGCATTTTTATTATAGTGGGTTGGATAACCTGGCTTTGGTTGTTCCCACTTAGGTCATTCCCATAGGGTGAGTACTTTTTCCCACTACGACAGGCCTGCTAAAGGATTTAATAAAACATAAATGACATAAAAGAAAAGTGAATCTGGCACTTTGGTCACCTAGTTAAGGGGAGAGCATAAGCCTAATCACTACAAGCACAACATATAGATTTGTCTTGTTTTAAGCCCAAAAAGAAAGATTCTTAATCTAAGTGAAGGTGTTGCTTCACTGAAATCATGATGTTCTTTTTAACTTCTACTGTAAGAATGTGATGACTATCCTAGGATTGATAGATTTGCTTTAAGAAAAACAAGAAAGTGACTATCCTAGGATTGATCAATTTTATAAAAAATTTGAAGTGACTACCCTAGATTGATCAATTTTATCTCAACTGTGAAAAATAAATACAATCTGGCCGCGGACACGCCGGATCCAGACTATTTTTACAAAAGCACCGGAATATGGCACCGAAGCGCTAGAACAGTGATCAGAGGTGCTAAAACCTGAAAATGCCGAAACAGTGTACCAAAGTGCCGAAGTTTGTCTTGGAAGCGCTAAATCACCAAAGGGTCGAAACAGTGTACCGAAGTGCCGAATTTTGTCATAGAAGCGCTAAAACACTCGATGCGCTAGAATAGTAACCGAAAGCATCGAAACTCTGAAAGCACTGGAACAGGAACCAGAAGCGTCGAAACTTTTAATGAAAGCACTAAAATAAATCACGCTATAAACCTGCGTAACACTTTCCAGAAAAATTGTAATTTTGATAAAGATGGGGTTAATGCCCCACGGTGGGCGCCAAATTGTAAGTGTGGAATGAGGTAAATAACATAAATACACTTCTTAATACGACATTATATCAATGATTAAACATATTGAATCAATTCAACAAAGTAATCAATTGAAAGCGTCCTATTGCACTCTATCTCCAAAGATTTATTAAATCTAAATTGCTCTCAGATTGTGTAAGCATATAAGACTGTTAAAATGACTATCTGAAGAACGAGATGATGATAATAGAATGCTAAATGATAAATCAATTAAACTAGCATGATATAGATATGAAATAGATAATTGCAGCTCCAAGAGGTAGCCATTGTTGTGAAGCTAGATTATTGAATTGCTTGATACTTGATACTTGATACTCGATGCTTGGATTTCTGCAGAGTAAGGGTGCAAAAGCTTGATTATCTCGATCCTCTTCTTGGTTGAATGAGGCTTGTATTTATAGATTTTCTAGCTATAGAAATGCACAGGGAAAGCTTTGAGAGGCTTGGATTAAATCTAGAGGATTGAATGGTGAGAGATGGAGGAGATTGACAGAGAGATGGAGATTGTCTCTACCATGAAAACACCAAACAAGAGAAGAGGAAAGATTGATGGAAGAGGATTGAGAGATAAAATTCCAAATTTGTCTCCAATTTGTCTCCAAAACTTCCCATGAAGTTTCAAAGCATTAATTGTGACAAATTTAGACATAGATTAGACATAGGAAATCTAATTCATTTTTGAGGAAATGTAGATTGGAATATTCCTTTATGCTTAATTCAAATATTTTGATTTATTTAAATTAGGAAAGGGAGATAAATAATTTAATAAAACAAACTATAGGATAGTCGTTTATTAAATTAATCAGAGGAATATGGTAATTAATAAATAAAGTGTTTGACTTTATTTAATTAATTCGAGAATGATGTGATAGATTGAAATAGGGATTTGATAATTAAATCGAACAAAGTATTTAATTTTGTCTATTTAATTAAGATGAATTTGAATGTGAACTATATTAAATAAATATTTCTATTTATTTAAACAGTAGAGGAAATAGAATTATTAATCAAATAATGTGTATTTAATTAATCGGATGCTCCAGACCAATTTTAGGTGTATACAGCCTGAACTGATCCTTCAAGTGTAGAATTATTTCTTCTTCTTTCTTGTTCTGAGACTTAGAGTCCTTGATTTCCTTAATGCATTCAATCATCTCTTTAGGTAGAAAATTCTACAAGCTCTCTAATTTGATCTTGTTGTGCATAATATGAGTACTTAGTACACTTAAAATTATATCTTGTTCATTCGAAGGTCTAATAGACCAAAATCTAGCAATTTTTTGTATTCCATCTTCCACATGAATAAGCTGCAATAGTTTTTATTTGGTTAAGTCATCTTCTTCTTCACTTCCTTCTACCTTTTATTAAATTTTTTCATCTGATTCCAATTATTTTCCTTGAATGACCTTAGTTTCCTTATCAGATTCTTCACTTGGAATATCTACAACCACTTGTTCTTTTCCTTTTCCTTCAAATCTTAGAGTCTTGCATACCAAAGGAGTACAAACATCAATTTCCTTTTCTCATTTCTTCTTCTTTTCTATCTCACCGGAGGAGAAACCAAGTTAAAGTACCCTTACTGGATGGAAAATGCAAACTGATCCAAACTTTTCTAATAGACCATTAAAGAAACTTGCATATTCCTGATCATATTTCTCCAAATTGTTAGAGTGTTCATAAATCTATTCGCAAACTGGTTTATTCTCTTTCCATGCAAAATTTTTCTTCAATGGAAATCAATTTAGAAAATACATCACAAGACATATAACCAAAGTGCCAAACGTGAAAGGATAACCTGTCTCCTTTATTTTTCAAAAAGTACGAAACATTTACAAGGTGTTGTACCCTTCACAACGAGCCCCAAGGGCCAAAAAGGAAAAAGTCCAAAAAGACTAACAGTAATTTTAAAAGAACAAAGATAGCACATTAACAACACAGAGACCACGATCAGGCAGTAGAGACACAAACACTAGCACAAACCTAATTGGCATTGTCCTATTTTTTGAATAGAAGGTCCACAACATCATCACCAACCTAGTATTGATTCTCCTAGGCATTATTGCCTTCCAGCTCCTCCTTGATTATAGTGGATAGGGTACTGGTAACGAAATGACCCAATTTAATTATGAAGTGGGTCAGCCCTCTAAATCTTTTATCGAGCATTTCCATCTTCTTTTCCAAAGAACGAAGCTCCCCCCAACATCTGTGGTTCTTAGGAGCTCGTCAGGCTTAGCAACCAGGGGGTGCAAAGAGTGAGATGCCAAAGTCTCTTTCAATATCTTGCTATTGTCAGGGTTTAAATGGGGCCCTTCCATATTATCATCCTCTTCCTCCTCGGTCTCCTCTTCCTTACAATCCTTGTTGTTAGTTTGCTCCTCCTCCGAGTCCTCAATAATCTATCTTTTTTTGTTGTTTTTCGCCAATCTCTCAGATCTTCTTATGGTAGTCTCCCCTCCAGTCACAAACGTGTTCCCCATGACCGTATCACCTTTCAAATCTTTCACTATTATATTCTTCCCTTTACCCTCCTTCACCATCGGCTCCAGTGCACCTTTTTACCATCCTTTCCTTTTTTTATTGTGGTGGCTCTGTAGGAAGACTTAGTCGGGGTGGCCTTGAGTTCACAAAGGTTGGTAGCAGTATTAGTATGCACATAATCGGCCCCACCCTTAAGTTTTTTGGTAGCCTGTTTAGTTTTGGGGTTTTCAGTAGTACCTAGGTGGGTTAATTGTGAAGGGATTTTAGATTCAGCACGGGAGATATTAGAAACAACCAGGGGTTCAATTTTGTTAATACGAACAACAAAAATGGATCTTGGGAGACAAAGGGCCAAATGAAAATGGTAGAGTCTCAGGATAAGCCACTGATGGAGTGGTAGAGGCAGAATGTCATTCGGGTTAAGACTAGTTATTTCCCTCCATTTTTCAACCAAATTCTCTAGGTCCATGAGTAGAAAGAAAGGAAACCTAAGCAATATTTTATGCCTTAGATGATTCAAAAGGGGAAAGTGATAAAAAAAAAAGGTTTTATACCTACCTTCAAGCATGGCGTACTTCATAAGGGCTAAACACACCTAGTCCCATGGCTTTGGAAGGGCTTCACGTTCAAATCCAGACTGGATTTAGATTGGTTCCTCGTTCTCCATGAAGAAAGATTTCAAACTGTCATTGTCCGAAGTCTGGGTATGATTAGGATATTTCTTTTGAGTGCACTTTATTATAGTAGCTTGTGCTATAACCTCTTCGCTGACTTTGAAGGAAATTCCATCCATCGTAACCCTTTTGTCCTTCCAAGAATTAGTGAATTGACCAGACAATATAGGGTTGTGACCAACCAAAATCTCCATGAGAGGAGCAAGGCCACCCTCTACGCATATATGCTAGACCAAAGGATTCTTACGAATCTCTTCGCAATTATCAGGCTCAGTCCAAATGTGGTGGCCACCCATGATGTTAACCTGCATAGGAAACCAGAGAGCCTATAGAAAACTAAAGTTAGAAAAACAAACAGAGCAATAGGCTTTCTTCGCATTGTGGGTATTAAGGCAAAGAAAGCAACATTGGATAATGATGTCAGTGTGCAGATCACATGCGTGAAAGGGAAGATCAACACAAGAATACATAATGATGGCGTTAATGTGGATCTTAAGATGATTTCTGCAAGCTAAGAAAAAATTGGTGGGCATGCAGGGTTTCTTGGCCACGGTGCAATTGCACAAAAAACAAGGCATAGTGGCTACTTGGCCAAATTTAGAAATGACAATGTAAGCATAATTGGAAGCTCGTGCTAAACTAGTAGGATGAAATGTGATAGAAGGTAGCATTCCTTCATTATGAAAGGTCCTATCAATATTCATGACCGCAGTTATATGGAGGGCACGATGGATTACAAAAATCCCATAGAGAAGATATCACACAATACAGCCTCTTAAATTCATCAATGTCTCATACTTTCCTAATCCCTATGTAAATCTGCCTTCTTTAACCACGTGACTAGCCTTCAATTTTGAATTCCACCATTTTTAGGCCACCTCAGCATTAGAACTCATCCACCAGGCCAAAAGGATGACCAAGTGGGCCCCCCAAACAACACCCATCACTCGAAGATTTGAAAACATCATGATAAGTGGTTGTTTTGTTCTTTCAAGATGATATCTTGAATCCTTGGCAGTAAATTCTCCATTTTCCTCCAACATTTAGAGTGAACCCAATAGGTACAAAAATTAGCCAAAGAATCTGCCACTTGGTTACCCTCCCTAAAAATATGTGTAACTTTTTTTGCTCTTAGCTTGGATAAAAGGAACCTGGTATCCAACAAAATATCCTTCATACTCCTCCCAACTAGACTACCCATATTCATAGCATCATTAATAGACTTAGAGTCACCTTCAATACAAAGGTTCATAATCCATAGAGAGACAACAACTTTAAGGCCCATGAGCAGCACACAAGCTTCCGCCACAATAGAAAATTGGAAACCAATACCTCCCGTGAATCTAGCAACAAAAACCCCCCCGGGGCCTCTAATCACTCCACCAATGCTAGCCTTGCCTGGGTTTCCCTTAGCAGCCCCATCAAAATTGAGTTTGAACCAGCCTCTATCTAGAGGCTCCCATTTGGTATTTTTCCTGGCTAGAGATTTAGAATTGTCAAATGAGCTAGCCTCTAGCTTCTGGAGCTAGGCCTTGGCCATTCTTATTTCATAATCAAAAGGTCCCATCTCTAGAGGTTTCCCATTGAAGAGAGAAATTTTTTCCTCAATGAGCTGGACACCAACACCAAAAACTTCCCTATGATTCCTCTCAATATTTCTGAAGACCTTGTTATTCCTTTTCTTCCATTCACATCAACCAATAATAGGAGGGACCTGGTTCCAAATTTTACTAGGAAAGGGGTGGAAATAGGGACCAAGCCAGCCCAGGATGAAAGATATGGTATCCTTACCCATGACCCAAGAAACACCAAGTTTTTTAAAAGCCAACCCCCATACTTCAAAATCAAATGGACAGTGTAACAATAAATGATTGACAATTTCCTCACTGCATTTACATAGTAAGCATCTATTGGGGATATAAAATCCCTGTTTCCTCAAATTCTCCTAAGTAAGAATCCTATTATGGCAGGAAGTCCACCAAAATAAATTTATTTTAGGGATCATATGGTGGTTCCATATCTTCTTCCAAGGGTCCACTGTAGTACCCTAGTTTTTCATTAGACTGTACACTGACTTAACAGATAGATTCCCTTGTTTGTCAAAGGTCCAAACATCTCATCTCCCCTGTCATAGGAGAGAATCCTGGTAAGAGAGAGTAATTCATGGAGAGAGCTAGCCAGGAAACAAAGGACTTGAGATAGAGGACAATAGAGGGTTAGGTCCTTCCACACCCTAGCCCTAGGAGGTCCATAAACATAACCACTGATATGGAGTCCAAAGTAGCTCTAAGAAAACCTCTTGATATTCTTAAAATTAGAACAATCCAGAGGGATATCGATTAACCACAGGTCTTCCTAGAATTTGATCTGATTTCCATTGCCCATTTTATATTTAATCCCATTCCTTAGCAGTCTCTATGTACTAGAGATGCTCCTCCAGGCCAAGGAGCTCTGAGGGTGAACCTTCGAAAGGAAGTTGACCAAAGGCTTGTTCTAAAGATATTTTGAGTTCATTATTTTGCAACAATCCTTAGTATTCCTTATCTGATCCCAACCCACCTTGGCCATCAAGGCCTTATTAGTGTTGACTATAGTCTTGATCCCATGGCCACCATAATTTTTGGGTTGGTAGACCTTTTCCCATTTGACTAGAGAAAATTTATTCTTATCCTCAGTCCTAGACCAGAGGAAGTTCCTCTAGATTTTTTCAAATTTATCAGCAATGTACCTAGGTATCTTAAAAATAGAGAGGAAGTAAGTGTGTATTCCTTGAAGGTTAGAAATGAGTAGTTGGAGCTTACCAGCATGGCTTAGGATGGAACCTTTCCACCTAGATATTTTCCTTTGAATCCTTTTAAGCACCGAATCCCAAAAGTCCGGGGTGACCTCCTTAACCATGAGAGGGAGCCCAAGGTAAACCGAGGGGAGGGTCCCACTTAAATAAACCAGAACCACAGTCACTCTGGCTTGCAAGTTAGGTGTGTTGTTAAAGAAATAAATCATGCTTTTATTGTAGTTGATGCTTTGACTAGAACAGGAAGAATTTTTTTTAGGCAGGTTTTCCATTCCCTGGCTTCCACCATAGAGGCTTTCCCAAAGAGAAAGGTATCATCCACAAATATTTTCACCACAACTGGGTCCAGAGAGGAATCCACTCTAATTCCCCTAATAGAGCCCTCCGACAGTAGACCAACAAAGCTCCTTCTCAACACATCAACTATCATGATAAAGAGATAGGGAGATAGGGGATCACCTTGCCTGATCCCTCTACCAGTAGAGAAAAACCCAAAGGGTGTCCTATTGATCAAAAAAAAATACTTGAGAGTATTAACACACTCCATTATGAGTTTAATAACCAAATTGTTGAACCCAAAATTGGCCAAAACCTTAGGGATGAAGTCCCATATATCTTTATCATAAGATTTAGAAATGTCAATTTTTAGAGCCATCCCTGCATAATTACATTTGTCCATAGAATGGATAAGCTCATGAGTGGTCAGAGTAGCATCAATAATATGGTGCCTAGAGACAAAACCTTTTTTGGTAAGACTAATGAGTTTATCAAGAATGGGCTTGACACAGTTTACAAGGATCTTGGATAGGATTTTGTAAAAGGTGTTGCACAGGCTAATAGGATGAAAATTAGTCAAGGATTGAGGATCACCAATCTTAGGAATTAGGGCAATAAAGGTGTGGTTTAGTTGTTTAAGTATTTTACCAGTTTTGAAGAAATCACGAACCACCAACACAAGGTCCCCACCCCCAGTATTCTAGAATAACAGGAAGAAGATAGGGAGAAAACAATCAGAGCCTAGGCCTTTGAAAGCCCCCACACTAAAGGAAGCCAAAAAAAGTTCTTCCAGAGAGACAACATTGAGAATCCCCAAATTATCATCCTGGGAGATGATGGTTGGAAGGTGGTTGAGCACCCGATTGTCCAAAGCCGGGTTGGGAACCTCAATTGGGGCCGAGTAAGCCTCTTGAAAGTAGTTAGCAGCTAGAAGGCCAATATGGACAAGAGTCGAAATCACCAGGCCAAAAGTATTAGTCATATTAGAAATTTGATTTCTTTTCCTATGCTTGATGGCAGACACATGAAAGAAGGAGGTGTTCCTGTCACCCTTCTTTAGCCATTGGACTCCAGATTTTTGTTTCCAAAAGATTTCCTCATTTTTTGAGGATTCCTTCCCATTCCTTACTGGTTTCCATTTCTTGGCTGTAAGTCTGCTAACTATCATCTCCTTTCTCCATTTTCTTTTGTAACATTCTCAATTCCTCTTCTAATTTTTTTTATTTTGAAACACGTCCCCAAACATGCTCTTATTCCATCCTTTAACAATGTTTTTAATATGTTTGAGTTTGAAAACAAGTCCTAAACATGGGGGATCCACAGATAGGAATATTCCATCATTCTGCAATTTTATTTTTGAAGTCAAGGTGGGAATTCCACATTATCTCAAAATAGAATGGGATGGGGCCCACAACAAGTCAGATATTTGAGGTTAGCAATAGGGGGTTATGGTCAGAAACCTTTCTTGGTAGGGTTTTTAGATTGGAATTTAAAATATTAGTCGAATGGGGGGGAGAAAAGAAAATTATCTAACCAAATCTCAATCAGATGTTTACCAGAGCATCTGTTAGACCAGCTAAACTTCTGGCCCATAAGATCAATATCTATCAATCCCAAAGAGTTCAAAAAATTGGCCAGGTCAGACATGTTGTTAGAGTAATCCAACAGGCCACCACTTTTATTCGAAGGGAAGAGAGGAGAGTTGAAGTCCTCGACTACCAACCAATGAGTTCCCCTATTGAGGTTAATTTTAACAACAAGATCCCGCCATAGAGTATTCCTCTCATTCCTCTAGTTAGGAGCATAAATATTGATTATAGACCAATAGTCACCTAGTTAAGAAAAGGAGCCCCCCACACAATTTTTACAGTGAAAATTTATGAACCCAAAAATCTAGAGGGGTTCCAAAGCATAGCCAGACCGATCGAAGCCCCCTCAATGCCATTATATAAGTAGGACGCATCTGGCTAGATAAATTTAGCAATCTTATAAAAAAAAATCTGAATCATTTTGGTTTCTTGTAGTAGGCACACATCAATCTTATGTTCCAGGACATAGTTCTTCAAAGCAAGTTGTTTGTGGGAGCTATTGAGCCCACCAACATTCCATGACATAACTCTCATTGCTGACCTTTCTTAGAGGACACGTCCAATGTCCTATGTTTACCCAAGGCAATATCATTTGTAGTTTCTCTCATCCTAGTGAGTCTTCGGTTGGGTCTTTCTTGTTTTCAATCTCCTCCTACATCAACCTTCTTCTTCCTCCCTTTTTTTTTGGCATTGTCTAGGTCTCTTCTTCTGTAGTTTTCTCAAGCTTCAAGCCCTTTGTCCTCTCCACAGATTCATAAATTACCCCGATACTCTCTTCTTCCCAAATCTCCCCTTCCTCACCCATTATTTCACATACCCCATAGAGCCTTCTGCAAGCAGGGGATCAACAACCAAAGAACCAAAGCCCTGGGCCATCTGGAAAACCAGGGGTTTGACAATAGACTCATTTAAAGATAGATTCATTAGATCAACATTGGAGTCAGCCATACCAAGCTGTGGGTCAACCAAAGTGGGTGAAGTTGGTAAGTTATCAAAGGTAGGTGAGGCAATCAAAGGATTGACCTCAGTGGCCTCCTTCGGAGGTGAAACCTTCTCCATGGGAGGTGTAAGATTCTTCAAGGTACTAGGCTCCTGATTGAAAGAATATTTGCAATCAGAGATAACGTGGCCGGATTTAGCACACTTCTGATAGTAGATAATGAAATTTTCATATTACACTAGTTGGGTCCAGTTGCCAAACATTGAGCACAAATTTATTGTGTTAGGAAGAGTTTTATCAACACAAATGTTAACACAAAATATTGAAAAAACTAATGTGGATTTTGATTTGGTGATAGAGTCAGTGGTGACAAAATGACCCAAATAATCTCCAATACTTTTGAAAATAGCTTCGTCTGAATACTCCAGAGGTAAGCCAAGCAGTCGAACCCATATTGGAGCTGACTTGATTAGGTCCATAGCAGGGTCAAACACTGGCTTCCAATGACACATAGCCAAGTTGTGTTTTCCATACACCCAACAACCTATGGAAAGAGTCACCACTATGTCCTTTACTGCCGTGAACCTAAAAATAAAGAGACCACCATCCATAGCATAGATCTCCATAATCCCCTTGAGATTCCATTTCACAGCATCCCACTTCCAAACCATATCCATAGTTGGATGAAAGGAAATAAATCTACCCACAACCGCATTTTCCATGGAGGAAAGGATCCTATCACAGACCGAATCAGGAATGGAAAAGTCCATCCTCGAAGCAATGACAACCTTACAAAAAGGAGGAATCAGAGTGGAGTGGAGTTTTCCATTGGTCAACACATCCTTCTAGCGAATTTTTGGAATAATCTCTACTACCAGTAGAAAGTTAGTAGAAATGATCATAATCTCAATAGTCTTCGAAAGACTCGTAGGCGAAAGCATTGTCCTAGCAAGAGTGATCCCTGAGGGACACGGGGCCACATGTGAGATGCACATGTCAGGAGGGGACAAAGGGGGACCATGGGGTACCCCCAAAGTAGAATCCACCATGCACGAAAGAATGTTCTCCATTAGTTGATCGTTTAGCAATCCACACAAGTCAAATTCTTGATCTTCCATTATCATTTTATGAGATATGTAAAATACACTAGCCGAGGTTTCTCCTTCTCTTTTTCTAAAAAAATATTTTATAGGATATTCCATGTGCAATGTACCTTATTACTGAATCTTTGATCCTTGAGATTACAATTCTGTTTGGTCTTCAGTTACTCCAATTACAGTTTTGACTTCTTTGTTTTGTATCAAATTCTTTCTCGGTATATTCCAGATTTTGTATAATCCAGTTAAGACTTCAATTACCTCTTTCAAAATAGGATAGGGTTTGTCTAGAATTAGAGTGTCATCACTCAATCTACTCAAGATAAACTTAACAATTTCTACATTTTTGAAATAGGGATATTGACACCAAATGTCCAAACTTTTGTGTTTCACACTTTCCAGCCATTTCAATTCATTGGGTGATAATAGGTTTCTTATAGCTATAATCTTCTCACTGCTGAACTCCTCTAAACTCACAATTCCTTTGATTTGTTCCATTTTCCATACTGAAAAATTTCTACCAAATTAAATCAAAATTCAACAAATGACTAGAATACCTGATGGATTTACAGATTCATCACCAAATTATCTTCACTCCTTCAAAATTCTACTATAGAGTTCTCTACTTCTTCTCTTCTTCGATGCAAAGTGACAAATGGCAATTCCAACTAGGTATGTCTAGGATCATGATGGGTCAAAAAGTGTTGATATCTAAGTGATATGATGCCCCATGTGGCTGAAAACTTTTTTTTAACCCAAAATTGATGAAACAAAAAGGGTTTTTAAAGGAGATTCTCAAGTTTCTACCAATATAAATTATGCTTTACTTTGAATTTAATAAATAATTATTATTCGTTTTCTATTTGAATTATGACTAAAGTCCTGATTCATAGGTTGATTGAAAAACATCTATAAATTTTGAACGCTATCACATTTTTTGAATCTAAAACATGCACCACATTCTATGCTTGGCATACTATAAGATTAAAAAAAAAAATATTAATTTCATGAAGCTTTGACCAAGTTAATGTAGTTAGACATACACGTTTTTATATTTTTAAAATTTTGAAATAAAAAAATCATAATTAATTATTTACTTGGAAACAAATTACAAAAAGATATGCATCACATCTGGACATGAGTCCCCTACTAATATATAAAATATTATCATTTTATTGTGGTTATGGTGGTTAGATAGACATACACTTCTTATTTTTTCCCTGAAATTTAAGTACTACTACATGAAAATTTCAAATTTTTACCAAATAGATTTATTTTTTCAAATAAACCTAGTAGTTTAGAAACTACATTAAATTTTCTACAAATTCTATTCTTACATATTTTTGAAATAATATAGATAACTTATTCAAATTTTTATGTCAAGTTGCCTAGCTCTGATTTTTTTAATTTTATTGCCACTTAAGGGCTCATTTTTTCCATGATGATCCTGCACATACCCAACTAATTTTTATAAATTCGTACACCTATCTTTTGTAATAAATTATTTTTCCCTAGGTGTTCTGGATGACCTTCTTTCTTAGATAGTGAGAGAAAAATTATTCTACAGATCTTTCACTTCTTATATTTCTATACAAATGATCTATAATGTAGCAATAAACTATTACCACAACCATTGACAATCTCCTGAATTTTGGTGCTAACTACCATCAGGGGGACAAAGGATTATCCTTAAAAAATCCCCCTAGGCCAATGACCTGAGATCAATTTATGGAGGAATTACCGGAAGTAGGTTCTGGTGCAGGACCATTTCCAACATCAGAATCATTCTTCCTTACCCATGTCTTCTTCATATGATCTCTTATTTCATCAACAATCACTTTTCCATTTTCTTTGTCAATTTTCTGTGTATTCATGCCTTTGTATACAGGATCTCTTCTATCCACATTTTTGTTTCTACAAAATCTTGCAATGTGACCGCATTTGTTGCAATTTTAGCACACAATATTTCCTTATCCAAACCAATCATTCCATTTATTTCCTCTAGATCTGCATTGGTTAGAAATATGACCAAATCTTCCACAGATATAACATTCAACATTCCTTCTAGTGACAGAGTTGTTTGAAATATTTCTACATTCAATTGACTTATGACCAAACTTGTTGCAATTGAAGCACTTACCAGAGAATGATGAATCACTTGATTTCATTTTACTTCTACATTGAGTAGCCATATGACTACATTTTTTGCAATAAAAACAATATCCATTAAAATTTTGAGCATTAGGTTGTCTTACCGGATACCTACCACCTTTGTTCACCTTTGAAATATCTTTGTCTAGATCCATAAATTTATCCTTTCTCATATCCAATACCTCACTTTTCTTTAGCATTCTTCTATCCTTGAGTTATCTCATCAAGCTTAACTGAGCTAATCTTAAACTTCTCCTTGTATTCATTTCTAGTGGTAAGTTCATCCCTGAGAATAACAACCTATTTTTCAAGCTCTTCTTCATTATTTCTAGATTTTTGTAGTTCAATTTCCAACTAAATGAATTCTCCATTTATTCTTTTGTATTCATCAGATATTTCTTTTAAGGACTGAGCAAGATTATCCTCATTCTTCTTTCTTTCTTCAATTTCCTTAGTCAACTTCATCACGATAGATTCCATTTCATACATTAGGGTTCCATTGTCTCTAGCAATATTTTCACATTCTTGAGTTATTTCTTTCAAGGTTTGATACAGGTGAGAATCATCAATGTTTTTACTATTAATCTGATCATAGAGATCCTTCCTCTTTTCCCTAGATTTAATGATCTGATCCTTGAATTTTTGAATGAAGTTTTCAGCATCCTTAAGATTTTCTTTCAATTATTAAACTTCTTCTTTAGATTGATCAAGATCCTCAAGTTCCACCACAAGCTACTACTGAAGACTACCAAAGTCCATTGCATTATAGCATCCACCTCAAGTTTTCAAAATTCTTATGAGGAAAACAACTCTGATACCAAGTGTTGGAATATGTGATCACTAAGAGGGGGGGCGAATCAGTGTTCTACAATCTTCAGCTTTATTATTCTGATATTTAAATCATTTCAACATTAAAATGAAGGAAATATGGAAGAAAATAAATCAATCGTCCGCAACACCATAACACAAGGATTTTTTCCCAGAAACCCTATTAGGGGAAAAACCATGGTGGAGGTCACTCCACAATTTGAGTACTCAAATATAAGTTTTACAAAATCGGAATGCACTTGCATTTAGGCGCACTACCTAAAGCCCACTGCTCAAAATAGGAAGGTTCACTACCTTAAAAAATATTTAGATTAAGTTCATCTGAAGGGTTGAACTAAAGGAATATCATCTTCTATTGTTAGTTTATAGTTTCAGTTGAGCACATTATTCAATTTCAGACCTTCTGTTTGATTATGCTCTTCTACTCAGCTCCGCTGCAACTCACATCACCAATCTTATATGCTCAGATGAAATCACACAACTTCCCTTCTGAATGTTGCATCAAATATTAATACACTTCACTTCTATCATACATCGATATCAAAAATGATATAAACAATTGATCTTATATATATGCATCAAAGGATATTAACATCTGCATGTCGGCTTTATCAAAACATATAATATTTTCCAATCGTTGGCGAAATCCTCAAATGATTGTCAATGTGTACCATACAAAGTCAACCATGGCATAGTGAGGACCTAAATAAACATGTTCGAACACAAAAAAATTAATCAATTACTCCTTAAACATCTACAATGGCTATATCCACCAAGTCAGCCTTATAGCATTGATAAACAAAAAATCAATACACTAGATCCCCAAATTCATACACCGATTGATGCGTAGGAACAGAAATCGAGGATAAGGTATTCCAGATACCCAAATACCTTCCCTAATATGGAGAACAAGAATTTATAAATAGATAATTCATAATGATCAACAAACTTAACTTTAACCAAATACCCTATTCTTCATTCTAACTATTGGTATGAATAGATACAAAAGTGTGTACCGGATCAATGAATTAGGTTGCCATCAATGAAAATACTAGAAGCCATATTCCAAGACATAACTCACAAACACTTTCTAAATAAAATCCGAGTTGTGTCTGCTCTTTCATGTATTTTCCTTCTTTTCTCTTCTATATTTTTCATTCCTAGCTCATCCTATATTTTTACTGTGTCCAGCCTTGAAAAGATACAAAGTTATCCATCCAACTTCAAATTAAAATTAGGTCAGCGCCAAATAATCCTAGGGTGGAATTAGAATGAGGATGACCCATACTAGATACAAAATGCTTCATCAACTTTGAAGATAGTGCTTAAAACATGGTTGGCCAAACTTGTGTAAAAAAATAGAACAATTAAGCATGAAACTTCCTAAAACTTAAAATATCTTCAATACAATCATAACATCTTATCTCTAGAACCACAAGTCAAAAGAATTAATCAATGAGAAATCCAGACCAGCAATATTTCTCCCAAACCTTAGCCAAAACACAAAAAATCATAGTTCACAACTAGTGAACACAACTCAAACTTCACAAAGAACCAATACATAAGAATTTGGATATAGAAACCTTCAAAAACCATGAATAACATATTTCAACCACACAACCATAGGGACAAGTAACAGATCATCATCGTGAATACTTGTAAACTTCTTTTAATATGATTTTCTGAATACCGTCAACATATACATCTAACAACTAGTAGATAACCAGTTGACCAGTTGACATCAATGACAACACTTTCATTCCTTTTTCCATTCTTGCAATAACTCTCCCTAAAATGAAATTATCTCATCAACATGTGTTTTTCCTAGTGGTGGGTTTAAGGGATGGTATGTATTAAGGTAGCAATTATGGGAAAGGTAAGTTTGGATAATATTTTAATAAAAATGGGTTTAAAGGGGATTTTTATGGAAAATCTAGGCTTATTATGCAAATGTGATGGTTTTTAGGAATAGTACCCATGATGTAAATTTAAATAGTCATATTAAGGTGATGAGGACTAGTGAAAAATTTAGGTTAATTTTTGGTTCTAACAATGGATTTTATTAGGGATGAATGAGTATAAGATCATTGAAAAAATTTAGAATTATCTATGGGATGCAAACCATGGGTGAAATGGAAAAAATAAAAAGAAAAGGAATCCTAAAACTACTATGCATGGAATAATATTGCTTTAAGAAAATAAATTCTTCAAGAATTTTCCATACACTGGAAATTCTTGACTTTCTCCTATCATGTTTTATAGATAGTATGAGTCTTTCCCACACTTGTAATTGCTAACAAATGGTCCAAGCCATAAGGCTTCAAATTTCTCATGTTTTCCCTTTTCTTGACATCTAGCATTCCACATGAGGACCATATCTCCTATTTCAAACATCCTTTCTTTTTTTTCTTATCAAATAAGTATTTCATCTGTCACTACAATTTCTAATTGTGCTTTTGTGCTAGGTGTTTGATTTCATCCAAATTTGATAATTGTTCTATTTTGTCTTCCATGGGCTTAGGAATTTTTAAATCCTCCTATAACATGAATTTATAAACTAGTCGAATATTTTGCAAAGGAATCTTGGCTTGGGTTCCATACACTCATTTGGAAGGGGACTTTCTAGTGGCCTTCTTTGTTGTGATCCTACCTGTGCAAACTACTAATCGAGCAACTTATAATCCCATACCTTTTTATTATTATCTGGTATTCTTTTGATTATCTTTATAATTCTCTTATTGTTGGATTCAACATGTCCATTTCCTTGGGGATGATATGGTGTGGCATATGAGATTGTTATACCATATGATTCATAGAACCTTTTAAATTCATCTATTCTAAAATGCATGCCATTGTCTATTATCAACCTTCCAGGGCCTCTAAATCTAGTGATGATGTTTCCTAATAGGAAATTTATCACAACCTTGGTAGTAGAATTATTTTTTTGTATGGCCGCTATCCACTTTGTGAAGTAATAATTGGCTATTAGGATTCACTTATGCCCACCACTAGATTTTTCTATAATATCACCTATAAAACCAATTCCCCATTGATGGAATGGGGCCTCAACTTGCATAGGTTTTAGTTGTAATGCTCCCTAATATTTGATCTTGCCAGAATTTTTTTTGTAGGCTTCGCACTTTCTTGCATAGCTTTAAGCACCATTAAAGACCTTGGGCATATAATAACCCACTTTTAGTATCTTTTGTGTAGTATTATTTGTCAAAAAGTGTCCTCCACATACACCATCATGCATTTCTTTCATAAAATATTTCGTTTGTGTTTCATCCAAGCATAATAACACCACACCATCCTTGTTTTTCTAGTACAAATCTCCATCCGTCAAAACATATTTTGATGCTTGAAGTTCCAATGTCCTTTTCTAGTTATCATTTAATCCTTCTGGACACTTCATATGTTTAAGGTAGTATGCTATGTTAGTGTAATACTGTCTATTTTCTATGCTTGACACCCAATTTCTTCTCCTTCCATGATGCAAACCTATGCAACTTCTAAATTTGACTCAACCATAATTTTTTCTAGTCCCTTCCCTCTTACTAATTTGGTCATTTGGGTATTAATTTTAAACTCTTGGATACGATTTATCCAACGACATGTTCTTCCAATTACCTCTATCTATGAAAAACATATTTTACTGCAACATTTTGCACATAAGCAATAAATTCTACCCCTACAATGTAAGGCTTGAATACCCTAACTAATTTTACTAGGGTGTAAGATTTCTTCTCAATAATTTCATACATTAGTTCTACCCCTTGAAGAGATTTATTGAAAAATTAAATAGGTTGTGCATACCCTTCATTATTATTTTGCAACATTATAGTTGTTGTCGTATGACATGATGCAAATGAGAATATTTGAAAAGGCTTGTCAGAGTCTACGGATTTCAATATAGGTGCTTCCTTGCTTTCTTTCCTAATTGATACAAATGCATTAATGGATTCTCCTTTCCAATCAATTTCATTACCCTTTAACATATTTGAGATTGGTTTTACAACCTATACAAAGTTTAAAATAAATCATCTATTAAAGTTAATCTGTCCAAAGAAATATTTGATGGCCTTTTCATTTTTTGGGATGGGGATCTTGTAAATAGACTCAACTCATTCTGGATCAGTTCATACTCAATCTTTTGAGACAATATTCCCCAATAGTGTTCCCTTTATGATAGAAAAATGACACTCTCTCAGGTTTAGAGAAATGCCAAATTCTAGTGCTCTGAAGAAAATTTTCTCTAGATGTGGGGCATGTGCAGGATCATTATGGAAAAAATAGGCCCTTAAGTGGCAATAAAATTCAAAAAAATTATACTTAGGCAACTTGACGTAAAAATTCGAATAAGTTAACTATAGTATTTCAAAAATATGTAAGAATAGAATCTATTGAGAATTGAATGTAGTTTCTAAACTAGTAGGTTTATTTTTATTTAAAAAAAATCTATTTGGTGAAAATTTGAAATTTCAATGCAGTAGTACTTAAATTTCAAGGAAAAAATTAGAAGTAGGTGTCTGTCTGACCACCCTAACCACAATAAAATGATAAAAAATTTAATAAGATTTTAGATATAATTAGAAGACTTGTGTCTCTATGTGATGCATATTTTTTTGTAATTTTTTTTCAATTAATAATTAATTATGATTTTTTTATTACAAATTTTAAAAAATATAAAAAATCGTACATCTGTCCACCTTAACTTGGTTAAAACTTCATGAAATTCAATTCTTTTTTTTTTAATCCTATATTATGTGAAGCATAAAATGTGACACATGTTTCAGATTCAAAAAATGTGATACTCTTTGAGAGCTATAGATTTTTTTCAATCAACCTATCAATGAGGACTTTGATTGTAATTAAAATAGAAAATGAATATTAATTATTTATTAAATTCAAAGTAAAGAATAATTTATTTTGGTGGAAAGCTAAGAATGTATTTTAAAAACCCTTTTCAATTCATCAATTTTTGGGTACAAAAAAGGTCATCAGCCACATGGGAAATCATATCACTTACATATCACAACTTTTTGGCCCATCATGATCCTGCACATACACTATGCATAGTGATCTTCTAACTTCTTGGAGTATGCTATTAGATCACCCTAATATACCACCATTATAGCATTAATCAAGTCTACAATGGTTACATCCATGGTGCTCTGTGTAGATACCAAAAATTGGTCTAGGCCTACGAGTACACTTTCAACATAATTTTCTATAGTCCGTGGTCTTGATTAAATAATATTAATTATTTAATTAACATTTCTAACACATATTTCCTCTATTAATTAAATACCCCTTTTTAATTAATTCATTAATTCATAAATAACCTTTATTCAACTTGATTAATTAAATAAATCATATTTATTTAATTATGTCGCTAACTAATTAATTCTTCCCCCTTTATCTATCAATTAAGTAATTTATTATTTAATTGCCCCTTTATCATACTTATTCTTCATAATTAAATATTTATTATTTAATTACACATTTAACCCCTTTTATCCAGAATTAAATATTTATTATTTAATTATTCATTTAATCCTTTTCAAACTCAAATTAAATAAATGATCTCTATTTATTTAATCAAAGTCTCTCATTTTTGAATGTTGAATTAAATTAAAATTTAATTCATTTATTAATTATTTATGTCACATTATTCCATCAATCAATTGACTAATCATTCACTTACCTTCTGACTCGAGATCTATTTTTAGTTCTTAGTTATATCCAAATTCAACACCTGTTTATCTCTGCAAGAAGACTCTTCATCATAACTAGTCGATTAACTAGTTCTAAATCCTGCTTGCATTTGAATGAATTATTCTTCGAGTTCTAACTTTGTCTTTGACATACAAAGTCTATTTCTTCTATTTTTGAAGATTAAGATCTTGAAATCGTGTTCTAACTCACATTCTAACTTAGCCTTTATCTTGTAGTCTTTCCTGACTCATGTTCTAACTCGCATTCTATTTGAGACATAACTCACATCGCATGGCATTCTTCAATCTCGTCCGTCGATCTCTCTTTCAATCTGAGCCAATCGTTCGAAAACCAAAAATCTATTAAATGGCCTGTCATTATCATTATTCCTCCTCACGAGATCATACACTTTTGAGAAGAAACTTATCTTTGATATTTTTCTTAGACATTTGACGAACTTATGCTTGCATTCAAACACAAAAATTTGAGGGCAAGAATACTAAAAAGAAAAAATGGAGAAGAACAATCAAAATAATTCGAAGGAGTGAACACATATTCAATGAGAGATTTCCATTAATTCGTTTAGTTTATTATGTTTATTTCCTCATTCTTTGTTGTTTGATTTAGATTATTATTTAGATTATGATTGACATCGTTTATTCTAGTTGCAGTTATCTTATTCGCAGATCATTTAATCTATGTTACATTTGGTGAACCTGACGTGAAACACGCTTCAAAATTCACACATCTTTTTTTCATCTTTTTGTTTATCCATTTTTCTCTTTTTTGTAGGTTTTCGTACGACACACCGCATCTGTTGAGAAAAATGACACATCTGTATCCACAAGCCGCATCCGCTAAAAACAATTATGCATTTGTTAGTTCACACCGCATCCGTGAAACTACGAACCACATCTGCCTATCAACAAAATCTCAAACCGCATCTTCCTATCAACATCAAGCCGCATCTGTGACTTGAAATGCCACATCTGCCTGGTCATCTTTTTTTATATTTTTGGTCATTTCCATACACTCATATTTTCATTTTTATTGTTTAGGTTGTTTTGATTTTTTCTAATGTTTGTTTACAGTTGTGTTAAGGTGGAATAACGTAGTGTTTACAAGATGAAGCATAGAAGACAATAACAATACCAAAGACACTATTTTCTGGAGGACGAAATCCGAAGACAAGAACAATGAACTACTGATCAATTTGCATGCATGACCTAATGCCTTTGTCTTTATTTATTTAGCAATTTTTTTGTTTGGTAGATAGATAAATGTCGTGTGGATTAAAAAGAACTTTATGTTTGGTAGATAGATAAATATCATAAAAATAATCGCTTTCTACTTTGTCTAGTGCATTGCACATATTTGTCACCCTTACAATTCAGTAAATCAGAGTATCATCTCCCCTTGCATAGTCATGCGATCCTGGGTGTAAGAGAAATGGTTACTGACTCTAGAACTTGGGCCTGTCTTGGTGGGAAAAAGTACTCACCTAAGATGACTCAGACCAGTAACATGCTAAAGCCAAGTGACTTCCACCCAATATATAAAAATGGATTTATGGAGAAAGCCCAGAAATCACGCTCACTATTTTGATGAGATGGACAGAAATGGACTCTCACCGACATTGGATAGTGCCCCACGAACAAAATTCCCTTATTGAATACCTTGTTGTAGACTTACCAAAATCCTACCTACTTCTTGGCACAACAGGGTCGGCCCTATGAAGTTGTCTTACATTCTTAGGGTTTATGCGTGGAAATGAGATGTATGCCATGGGAGTTTCATGGGTACAGTAGCTTGGCTGCCTCGTATAAGTGAGTGTCATGGAGGGGAGCCAGTGGGGTCAAGCTACTAATCATTCACCATAAATATGTGTAGCTGGATAAATCCAAGTAAGAACTCAACAAGTATTGTCCAAAAAGCCTAGGTTGTAAATTTTTTTCGAGTCTTAACAGTTCTATCATTAGAAACTAAAAATACATTGATTGCTATATTTTGTTTCTGCTATATTCACAAAAATCTTGATCAACAAATGTAGTCAGTCAAAACAAATTTTGGGAAAATTTCAACTGTCAAAAAATTGAGTCGCAACTATCAATTTAAACACCGCATCTGTCTTAGCAAGTCAGATTTGTTAGGGAAAAAGCCACATGTGTCTGTCAAAAAATTCATCATTCACAGTATGGCTATTACGAGCCACAACTACCATACTTTGAGTTACATGTGTGCATGCAAACCGCATCTGTCAATTTTCAAGCCACATCTATCTGTCATAAAATTTAGGGTTATAGGGTCCATATTTTAAACTGCATGCATATTACTAAACCACATTTGTCATAGGAAAAACCACAACTGTCAAAAACACTGCATGCACAATTTTAAACTACATATGTCAACATTTGAACCGCACCTATTAGGTGAACGACATTTGATTGTCAACACAAAACTTTGAAAAACCACAAATTGAGTTTGAAACATCATTCTCACCATTTGCTTCTGGTTCTTAAGGTCAACCTTGGACAAAAACTATTACATTTTTCTCAAAAACCTTGCATCATTAGGTGTCATATACGTCTTAGTCATAGTCAACGTCTTAATCATAGTCATCCTAAGTTGCATGCATATAGACACTTCCTAAGAAATTAGATATCACAGAGTAGATAAATTTCCTCGTCATTGGAAATGTTCATGTTTTGATTTGTCACAATCATTGAACCTAGTCACTTTAGTCCCATTTAGTGGATCTTTTCAGCTCAATAGTCTAGTTTGGAAAATTCACCTTGTCAACTATCCTTGTCCTACAATCAGGTTCCTTGGTCAAATACAAATCATTGCATGCATATATTCACTAGGTGGTAGGCTATACCTATCTTAGACTCATTTATCATCATAGTCTACTCGAGATTTTGCATATTGTCTATCCTATCATACGTCATTTAGTATATGTCTTTTTAGAAATCATTTTAGCAACATCATTTATTGTCAATAAAATCCAAAAACAGACACAGGTACATAGCAGTTTTTAGATGTAGTCTGCATTACCCCATTTTGAGCAAATTTTTCATGGTCGAAACAAGGTTTTAAAAGAAACATAAAACAATGACAGACCCCCAAAAATTCATCAATCCATTCAGAAATCAATCAAGAGGAAGTAAAAGACCACACAAACCTTTGCTTGGAAAACACATCACTAGAGACACACATGGACAAATTTACATTGAATACATAGATACAGTAGTACAAGATCCTGAATTTGCATCCTTGATGGATGAGTGTTTGGAAAATGATCCCCAACGATATCTAGCAAAGTTGCTAGCAGAAGGTGCCAAACTACCAATAGGATTTGATATTCATACTTTGCAAACACTGCTAATTCAACCAATGCAAACTGTCACATCAGATGTTTCTATTCCCCAAATTACCGCAACGATACCAACTAGTGTATCTACTCAGACATCATCAATTGTAAGCACAATCCATTTCAATATAACACAAGGTTTACAATTTACTACGGGGGCAACTTCCTCCAACCCCTTTGGCACCAACACGACTGGTAAGAGATCCAAAGTTGGTAGAAATATTCCTATACGAAATCAGATCATTCATACAGGAAGCATTCCTATACCAAATTAGACCATTTAGATAGGGAATATCCCTATACCAAATCACAATATTCTAACAGAATATATTCCCTCGCCAAATCACAACCCATCATAGAACACGGCATATTAGAACACCTACATTGATCCAAACAACACAAACACCATGTCCTTGACACAAGTAGATGTCCTTCAAAACCAAATGCAAACTCTTCAATAATAGATGGACAACATGTCTATGTGAGGAAAATGAACTATCTCAGTGCAAGACCTATGTCCATGTCCATTTGACAAAGCGCTTTATATGACACCTTTCCCCCATGGATACATTATACCAATATTTCCTAAGTATAATGGGAGGAAGAATCCTTTGGAACATATTAGAGAATTCTGAACAGCATGCATGGACATATCATATGACCCCCACATACTTGATGAGACTATTTCCACGAACCCTTATCAGGATAGGACTGGAATGGTTTTCTAAATTACAATATGGCATATTATCTTGGGGTGAATTAGCTGAGAAGTTTGTCGAACATTTTTCCTTTAACATAGACAATGAAGTAAAAATAGCAACCCTGTGCCACACAACACAAGAAGATGGCGAAACTTTCACCACTTTCTTCCAAAGATGGAGAATTCTAGCTAGCAGATGTCTAGTTGAAATACCAGAAAAGAAAAAGTTCATGATATTCTTAGAAAACATCAACCCAAAACTGCGAAGTGATTTAAGGGTACACTATAGTACTTCATTCCTAGACTTGGTACAAAATGGCATCATCCTTGAAAAAGGCCTTATAGACAAAGGAGAAATTAAGGTACCAAGTAGAAATCCGGTTGTCCAACATCAGAACGCACCAAATGATAGAAACAAAAATGTTATAAATGATGGCATTGTTGATGCTAAAAACATACATATGGGTCCAGTTATCACACTTAGAGGTTACAACTCCAATCAAGACATGATGAATAGTCTAGATCAAACATAATATTATGTCCAAAATTCACAACAAAGACCACAAAGGAGATTTCCTACATGCGAATTTACACCTTTAGGACAACCAATCGAGACTATTTTTAAAGATTTGATTAAACACAATCTCATCAAACCTTTAGAACCAGGAGAGTATGATCCTAGACAGTTCAAACCTTCATGGTGGGATGATAACTCTTTTTGTGACTATCACCAAACGAAAGGACACAACCTACAACAATGTCACCAACTAAAGAATATTATACAAAACTTTATTGAAAACAAAACCATAGAGGTTGGTGGGAAGACAAATACCAAGAATAGTGATCATAAGGTCTTCACGTACCCATTACATGACCACACAGAAGGAAAATCCTCTAGTTCAGGACCTAAGAATAATCCATCAGCCAATTATACCAATACCAAGTATGACTATGGTAAAGGAACAATCATAAATCATCTTTGAGCCACAAATGAGAACGTCAACACCATCATCATTAAGAAGCATCTGGAATGTAATGTAAACACACACAGAACTAAGATTACTATTCCAGGTCCTTCTGAGCCACCTACGCAAACTTCTAAGTTTAATTACAACCTCCTTGATCAATTGAGTAAAACCCCCGTGCAAATATCTATCTTGGAATTGTTGACTTTATCACCTAAGCATCGAGCCATTCTTGACAAAGCTTTACAGAAAATGATTGTTCCTAATGACTTAGATGTCAATCGTTTCAAAGAAATGATGGGATATTTGACCAACTCACATGATGCCACATTTTCCCACCAAGATTACTCAACTGAAAAGTCTGATCATAATGATCCCTTACATCTTGAAGTCCTAGTCAATCAAATAAAGGTCAGACGAGTCTTGGAAGACGAAGGAGCAGGATTGAACTTGTGTACCCGAAAATTGGTTAAAGCATTAGGATTCTCAGAAGACTATGTAGACACCTCTAAGAGTATAGTCATCAAGGCTTATGATGATGAGGAAAGATCATCCAAATGATTTGTCACACTCCCTATCCAAATTGGCCCAACAATCATGAACACCAACTTCCAAGTATTGGATCTCACCTTTCTATACAACATGTTGTTAGGTAGACCTTAGATACATGCAATGAAATTTGTACCTTAAACATATCACCAATATCTTAAGTTCTCGTATAATGGCAAAGAGATCATGATTGATGGTGATCCAGATCCTTTTCAGTATTGTACAAGCCTAAGGGAAATTCCACAATGACAAGTACAAGTTAACCAAGAAGCTTCATCATCTACTTTATCCCTATATGTTGACCCATCACATCTCACTAAGTCCATTTCATTCAAACCACCATCATCCACTCCTAAGGTCGAGATCCAAGACAAGGGATATGACGAATATCACATAAAGACGTCATACTGTGTCAATCAACTAATTTTGCCTAAGGTATATGGCTTACCCATGGCAGATAAAAGATAGTCAGTAGTCACATTTCAAGTTCCCCCTACAATGACATTGACCAAATGGGGAGAATTAGGTTAAGAAATTGTGGATCAAGGTGATATTAACTCCTTGTTGTATCAAGAAGAAAATGAATACCCCTCGCCATCTATTCAAATAGCTAAGGACCAATATGGAAAAGGATTTAAGATAATGAAAAATTAAGGCTATGATGGGCACAGTGGGTTAGGACTACATCAAAATGGAAGGATGGAACCAATCACTGTCTCACCACGACTGAAATATCTAGGGCTAGGGTTTCAACTGCTTAAAATTGGGCTTCTTGGTACTTCGTCACCATTTCAAGAGGAAGTGAGTGCTTGCATAGACATCAAGATATCTCATGAACCAGTTCCCCCAATTTATGATGAATCCCCTGACTCAAGTGATTGTGAATGGGATTCCCTTTCCTCTACTAGTACCATGAACATAGATGCCCTATTTGGAGAACTGAACCTCAAGATAAAACCTATACCAAAACCATCTAGTCCCCATCATAGGAAACACATGTCCAAAGAAGAATGGAAAAAGAACTATTATTGGGAAACCCTAGATCATGCATCTTGGGCACATCACAAACCATCTTCTGATGATTCATCCTTAGTATAGTCCCACATCAGAGTTTACCTACCCCTAGGAAGAAGAACAAGGAGTTAGTCCAAAACTTATGTGACCATGTCAACCATTCTATACTCACCTTGTAAATAGATATCTTTAAAAACTCTGATGATGAAATGCCCCTTATATATCCCAAATTTATTGACTAGGATCAACAAGGTACACCTATCATAGATACATTCGAGAATGATGAACCAATTGTTGAGTTCATGGGACTTAGAGAAGGCATACCAAGAGGGGATCATAAAGAAGGTTTTATAATAGATTTGGATGAGAAAGCATATTTTGGGGAGTCTATTTAAACCTCTAGTCGCAAAAATGAGAATAAAAAGAAAAATGATAATGAAAAGAAAAATGACGAGTCCCTAGGTGAAAACCGAAAGCTGCCTTTGGACAAAGAAACACTCAAAATAAAGGACGTATCCAAGGGTGGAAACCTCTCAGAGGCACCCAAGGATAGAGGTTTAAATATTCTCCCCATTGAACAGGAAAAGTTGTCGATGCTAGTAGAAGATTCTGTTGAAGTCAACATAGGTACATAAGAGAATCCTCAAAAGGTATATTTTGCAACTTCTTTAACAGAGATAGAAAAACCTGAGTTTAAGGACTTCTTCACAAAGAGACAAATAAAATTTGCATGGTCGTATGCTAACATGCCTGGGTTGGATCTAGAATTAATATTACATCATTTACCACTACAGCTAGGGATAAAGCCAGTCAAACAAAACTTAAGGAAAATACATCTGCAAATTGCTTTCTTGGTCAAGGCAGAACTTAAGAAACTCTTGGATGTAGGATTCATAAGGACGATAGACTATGCAGACTAGATATCAAATCTTGTACCAGTGACTAAACCAACTGGGGGCATTTGCATTTGCACATACTTTAGAGACATCAATAAGGAATGTCCTAAGGATGACTTCCCTTTTCCGAACATTGACATGATAGTAGATCTTAAGACAAGACACGAGATGCTATCCCTCATGGATGGTTTCTCGAGATATAACAAAATTAGAATAGCAGCTGAAGACCAACCAAAGATAGCTTTCACGTGTCCATGGGTCACATACTGTTGGAATGTTATGTCGTTTGGCCTTAAGAATGTAGGAGCTACCTATCAACGGGAAATAACTACAATTTTCCATGACTTTGTACACACTCTCATGGAATATTATGTAGATGAAATTATAGGTAAATCAGAAACAAGGGCAGGTCATTTGAAGGTTCTAGATAATATATTCCAGAGGCTAGAGAATTACAACATCAGGCTAAATTCGAAGAAATGTGTCTTTGGAGTGAAATCAGGGAAACTGTTAGGGTATATCATTTCCTGAAGAGGAATTGAAGTAGATCCAAAGAAGGTAAGAGCTATCATAGAAATTCCTCCTCTACTCAGCATTGGTAAACTCATAACACTATAGGGAAGATTACAGTCTATTAGGTGTTTCATAGTACAACTGGTAGATTAAATACACCCATTTCAACATCTAATCAAGAAAGGAGTACCATTTGTGTGGACACATAAGTGTTAGGAAGCATTCCAAAAAATCAAGGACTATTTTCTCACTCCACTAGTCTTAATGCCACCTACAGATGGAAAATCGTTGATACTATACATTTCAGCAACTTAGTCAGCATTAGGGGCTCTTCTCGCAAAAAAAGATGATCAAGGTCATGTGAGAGCAGTCTATTACATCAATCGTACCTTAGTGGGATATGAATTGAATTACAACAACATAGAATGTGCCTATATTGCGGTAGTCTTTGCTACCCAAAAACTTCAGCACTATATGCTCAATCGCCAAACAATGTTGGTTGCAAAGATTGATCCACTCAAATACCTCCTAATTAAGGTAGCATTAATAGACCGATTGGCTAAATGGGTTATGATACTTAGCGAGTATGACATACAATATGTAGAGAGGAAGGCTATAAAAGGGTAGGAGATTATAGATCAGTTAGCTGATGCACCTATGAAGGCAGACCATCCCTTAGTGGCAGATTTTCCTGATGAATTTGTCTTCAACATTGACATTAAGCCTAAATGGAAATTGTACTTTTATGGGTCACATACAAATCATGGTTCAGGAGTCGGTATCCTATTTGTTACACCTCAAGGTGATACCATTCATAAATCATTCATGATTTCTTTCCCTTGTACCAGCAACATAGTAGAGTATGAAGCTTTAGTTACAGGACTAAAAATGGCAGCTCAATGGGAGATTAAGAGTGTACATGTTTTTGGCAATTCTCAGCTAGTAATCTGACAGGTAAATGATGATTATGAGACTAAGGATGAGAATATTGCCCCTTACAAGTGTATGGCTAATAGTTTCAAGCAGTATTTCAATGACATTAATTTTCAAAAAATACCACATATCCAGAATAGAGTTGCAAATGTTATGGGAACCATGGCTTCCTTGTTGGATATTCTGAGTAACGTGCCTAAGTTTGAGTTTCTGGTTGAATAGCTATTGGTCCCCGCCTATGATGTCCCTGATATTGTGATGGTGTGTACCATTGTTGGTCCTATGTCTCCTTGGTATAAATACATATTTGACTATCTAAATAACCAAACCATACCTCTAGACTTGTCCAATAACAAACGTTGAACCTTCATCCGTAACTCAACTAAGTAGACCATCATCAGAGAAACCCTGTATAGACGTACCTTAGATAACACCCTAATGAGATGTCTCAATGCTGAGGAAGCACAAAAAATTTGCGAGCGATACACTAGGGTATATGCGGATCTCATTCAAGTGGTCTACTTTAGCCCATAATATTATGAGACTAGGTTATTATTGGCCTACAATAGAGAAAGACTCATATATCTTTGTGAAGAAATATAGATAGTGTCAGATACATGGAGAATTGATAAGAGCACCAGCATAAGAGCTTCATCTGATTACATCACCATGGCCCTTTGCCCAATGGGGACTTGACCTCATAGGTAAGATACACCCTCCATCATCCAACAACCATAAATTCATCATAACCGCCACCAAATCCTTCACCAAATGGATTGAAGCTATTTCCATGACCTACATCACCAACATGCAAATATCTAAGTTTATCCTAAACTATATCATTTGTTGATATAGTGTACCCCAATCCATTATCATAGACAATGGCCACCCATTCAAGAACCAAGAAGTATGCCATTTATGTGAAGAGTTCCATATCAAACATCATTTCTCCACCCCGTATTACCCACAAGGTAATGGCCAAGTCGAGGCATCTAATAAAACCATTGTTAGAATCTTGAAGAAGACTGTCAATGATGCTGGTTGTGATTGGCACCTTCAACTTAGTCCTTCCTTATGGGCTTACCGCACAACCATCTGTACTCCCACTATCGCCACTCCATATTCCCTTGTATTTTGGTCTGAAGCTATCTTACCTATTGAGGTTGAAATACCTTCCCTTAGGGTATCCTTGAAGGGTCACATTGATGATTAAGAATACCGTGTATCTAGGTTACAAGAGCTAGAATTACTGGGTGAATGAAGATAGAAAGCACTAGATCATTTACAAGCATATCAGAATCATATTCGTTGTAGCTACAATAGGAAATTTCTCAATAGACACTTTGACATTGGTGACCTGGTTTTAATGGAGAATCCTAATAATCAAGCTGAATGTAAAAAAAAAGGTAAATTTGAACCTAACTGGTTAGGGCCTTATATAGTCATAGAAGCTTTTGGATCGGGAGCGTACCAACTCTCTACTCCTGAAGGAGAGCTACTTTTGTCACCTATCAACAACCTGCATATAAAGAGGTTCTATGCTTAGCTTCTAAGGATCTATGTCTTAATCTAAAAAATACAAAAAAATGGTTACCTTGATGAAAACCTGGAGAACAGGCGTCTTCATAACACAAAAAAAAATGAAAAAAAAAAAAGAAGTAAAGAGAAATAAATCCATCCAATAGTGAAAACCATTTCGATGGCGCTATGGATAAGTACCATGGTGAAAACTTGGAAAATAGGTGCCATGTGTATTCAAGATCGCTCTTTCATCTACCATCATTCTATTCATACTTTTTCACCATCACTCAAAATAAATGGTTGTCTTATCCATTGCTTGGAACAATTGACATCTAACGTCCATTCCATCACATTCCCCACTCCATCTTGTAAATCTTATTCCTAACTAGGGGAAATCCTTGTTCTGTGCCCTGACACCTTGTACAAACTATCACACCATCAAAAATGTCCTGACAAATCCCAAAAACATTAGAAAACTTCAAAAATCCAAAAAAAAGTCATAACATGTCTGGAAATACCAAAAAATAGAGTCAATTCAGTCATGTTCAGGCAGTCATAGTCGAACTACGTTGCCTCTATGACTGGGATGTAGGCAAGGCCATCAATCGATGTGCCCTTGAGGAATTAGGTTTGTCATGTATCACACACATTTAAATCATGACTCTTTGTATATTCATAGTCATTGGTCATGTCAAACTATGAGGTCTTTGTGTGTACAACATAGGCAAGGCTAATCAATTGATGAGCTCCTAAAACCACACTAGGTCAGTCCAATAGGGTTTATCACACACAATCATTATCACACAGGTTACATATCATAGTTTAAGGTATCATCTTATGTCATACACTGTCTACACACACACTTTTAATCAGTCAAGGAATCAAAACAATTCATGCACCAACAAGGCAAAACATCTTAAACTGTCATCAAGTCAATATCAAACACCTTGTCAAAGCGATCAACCTATGTATTAACAAGATATGTCTTTCTTGTCAACAAACGCTATCACATTGTCATAGTCTCATGTAGCTTGTTGCATCAACATCATTTGGCTCCAACATCTTATATGGCGTGTGTCTTTCTGAAACTAGGCTTTGTCATGCCTTATATAGATAGTCACCAGGTCGAAACCAAACTCAATGTCTTATGCGGTATGTGTCATCTCTCACATTACGCTATGTCAAACATCAAACATCAAGCAATCCTTCAAGATCAAGTTTTGGTGAATACTTTTATTTTTCTTTATGACTTTACATCTTACTTTGTCTTATCTTTTTACCGATTTGTGAATTTATTCCAATTACTAGCTTTCTCAAGGATGTCCCTTGAAGGATTTAGAGAACCAAGGATGTGTCAGGACTCTTTTTCTTTGGCTGCTATATGTCAACTTTCTTTTTAACATTGGTTTTTCAGTCATGTTACTAGTTTCCTCAAGGATTTCCTATCAAGGATTTAGAGGAGCAATGAAGTCTCATGACCCATCTTTTATTTGTCTGTTGTCTATGGTTTGTCTCCACAAAACGACTAGGGCAATTATGTTCTTAGTATGAGTTAAGACACTCCTTGTCTGTCACTATCTATTCTTCACAGATGGATGAATTTGTACACTATGGTCTATCTCATATCATAGTGTGTACTATCCATTTGTGTCATGTCCTGCCCGATGATGATAACAAGTAAGCATAGCATATTTGGCAATATATCGAAGATTATATGGTTTTCTCAATCAATCAACCTTAATTATTTCTTACTAACATTTTGAATTCATTTCATCCTAACATTTCTCTTCTTTGACACTTAGATAAAGTCATGTGACACAATAAAAACATTAGATCATCTGCATAAACATACATTTAATAAGAATTTCAAATAGTTGCATTGCATTTCAAACATATAGATAGTAACATTAACATCATCATTACATACATTTGAAATCATGACATAATAAGAATTTCATCATCATAACATACATAATATAAACATTGCATGTACATGTCACCATAACATATAAATAGGCATCATATAGATCATTACATCCATTATCATAAGTAAATTAAGACATCCATAACATCATAAAATTCATAACTCATAACATATAGAAACATTCATTCATAACACATGTATATACATCATCTAGGAAACATAATCATGTAGAAATAATGCATCATCCATAAAATAGAATTGCATATCATATAGAAGCCACCAAAATCATATATATATATATAATGCTCAAAATAGTGTGTCATAGTACAATGTCACAATGTATCCATAAATAAAACATGAGCTCACAAGCTCTCTGATCAAAATACATAAATAATTGTCATCATGTCCCACTACCACTACTGTCACGTGGTGAAGGTGGTGGAAAAAGCTTCGAAGGTGCTCTCTGTGAGGTGGAAGGGCTCTCATATGGACCTACCCTCGGTGGTCCTACCACACCCTTTCTAATATGTGTCCTAGTGTGACTCCTGCCCTATGATCTCTAACTTTGCACCTTTGAAAAGCTAGGAGCTCATCTCTCTACTGGCACCACTGCCTCATATAAGTCCCTGTAATAGGTAGCTCTCTCAACTGATCAGAATAACTCCTGTACCATGACATCAGATGAGGATTCACTGCAAAGGTGTCTGACCTCCGTGAACTACTTCTCTATCTCCTATCTCTGAGCTATGGCTTGATCCCTCTCCATAAGTGCATTGTCCCTCTCTATACGAGCATTGTCTCTCTCTACATGTGCATTGTCTCTCTTTGCATAGGCACTATATCTCTATCCTCATAGCGTCAAACTTTGTTGTCATCAATCTGAGTCTCTCCTCCAAAGCCTCCCTATCACCATCCCTAGGAGCATCCTCCTCCCATATCCCCTCCATAATCCGATCCCTGAGCTCTCTCTCCTACTCCTCTATTGGTGCCTCATCCTCAAAATCATCCTCCCCATACCCTACCAAAATACCCACAGGGTCTATAGCCATATCCATGTCCACATCCTTTGCAACATCCTCTACTACAATCTCTACCTTTGCACGCTCCTCTACAACTGCCTCCTTGGCAGCATGCTCATCCCTAGCCTATACATCCACTCCACCTCCGATGTCCAACATCAGTATATCCTCTACTGCTGCCTCACAGATAGGTGAAAGTCCACCTACTCGACCCCCTCTCCATCCTCTCCATCATCACCTACCACCTCTGCCATCATCACCTCTCCCTCCAACTCTACCAAATTTGGCACCTCTACCTCTTTGCCATCCTCTTAGTCCTATGCCTCATCTCTCAATAGGTGTCGGTTGATCCAGATCTCTATAAGGAATAGGCCGATGCTCTACCCACCATGCATCATACGCAGATATCATCCCTGAGTCTATTGTTCCATCGCTCCAACCCCATTGAACTAGATGTAAGGCTTATATCTCTACCTCTATGGTAGCTACAGGAATCATGGGCCCCCAATATGGAACATCTCTAGACAAACGATAAAACTCTGCTCTACTACGAGGCTGATCCTCAACCTCGCCGAACTATCTCAGAACTCTATTTGGAAAGTGTCTCTCAATGATATGCACACTTGAAAGAGTCCTCCCAATAAGGTACTTACTCTGTCTAAAGAATACCAAATGTATCTCCTCATCCGACCACTCCTCAAAATCCATGTATGATCTCCATGTGAACTGATCAAGAATGTTGAGTGCATGTCTCCAATATGAGTTTGAGTGATGTGTCTTGTATACTGGAACACATACGGGAATCTCTCCCGTTGCTCTACAGTAACAAGAGGATGAAAAATAGTTATCCTCTCTCAAGTCCACACCATCAGTAGAGTGGTCTCACAACTCAGTGACTGTGCGTCTCTATAAGCAATATTGTGTAAGTGGAAATATAACATCCCTAGTAGACATGGACCCCAACCATACCTTGTCTCACTCTCCAACATACCAACCAACTAGAAATCTATGACCCCGTCAGTCTGGTAGAACTATCCCCCCTATTAGAGTACACAATATGAATTCAATCCTATCATATCTATCCACTAACATTGGCCATCTGATCTCATTATTCTTGATGTCGAGCCTAGTGATATCATCTACCTGATTAAATCTCACTAACTTAGTTAATCTACGCTGGGTATCGTATATCACCCGTTCTCCTCTAATCGGTAGTTTAAAGATCCTATACACATCCTCCATTGTCACAGTGGCCTCCTTAGTCAGCAAATGAAATGATGATGTCTTAGAGTGCCATCACTTGCATAATGTTGTAAGCATTCCCCTGTTTTCCCGAATAGTGGGCATCAACAGACAGTGGTGTAGACCAAGTCTCCATAGAAGCCGTATCTCTACACTAGTCAAATGATCTCTTAGATTGAATGTGTCAGGATGTGTCTCCCATGTGTATATAGGATCTAATACAACATGCATTTAAACCATGATGTCAAGAATTTTCAAGTTTTTCTTAGAAACATTTTTTGAAAATTTTACCAGCCAAATGCGGCTCACTTTCACAAATGCAGTGCATTTTTACAAATGCATTGCATAACACCTTGTTTGTGGTGCATATTACATATGTGTCACATATTTCCCACACCCACTTTCAACCTACTGCAAATGCAGTGCAATAAACCACATACGGTGCATTTTAACAAATACGGTGCATTTTCTACAGCCTACCTATCTACTACATATGCATTTCACTAATGCATATGTGGCTCACTACCCTACATGCGACTATTCCTAATGTAGATGCATTGCATTACTATATATGTGATGCATTATATTTCAAATGCGTGTTTTCCCTAAAGCCTAACCTAGCCTAGATGTGTTTTCGCACATGCATCATTTCACAGTCAAATGCGACGAATACGACGACATATGCGTCATTCATGATGGACTGCATTTGCTACATGCTTTTTCAATGCCTAGAAACACATTCAAAAAATAAAATCAAGAATTTATTTTTAGGTACATACCAGTGGTCCTATGTTGGTTGGCCGCCTGAATGTCTAGATCCGATATCCACAATGTGCAGAAAAGGGAATAGGTGCCATTTTCGTCCACTAGTCAGAGCAAATTCTTAGTTTTTCTAACTCCTCTAGGTGCAAATGAATTAGGTTTCACCCTAATTCCTATTTATAGGTAGGATTTGGGTGGCATTTATTCTACCCTAGTCTATTGGTTGCTTAACCTTTCAACTTCAAATGACCCATACATGTCTGTATCATCTCCAAATTCAATTATGTCAACTTTGTCACATTCCTGACTATCAAATTGACTTATCGGGAATATTTCCTGATTTTTTTGGAATTTTTCAAAAATTGTCAATTTTCCTGAGGGGGCATACCTTAACCTGTTTCATGCTAGGGCATGAGTAGGGCATATTTTCTTTGGCTAAATTCCGTACCAAAATTGTATCAAAGAGGGGCAAACTGTAGATACCGAAAAATTGGTCTAGGCCTACGAGTACACGTTCGACATAATTTTCTATAGTCCATGGTCCTGATTAAATAATGTTAATTATTCAATTAACCTTTCTAACACATATGTCCTCTATTAGTTAAATACCCCTTTTTAATTAATTCATTAATTCATAAATAACCTTTATTCAACTTGATTAATTAAATAAATCATAGTTATTTAATTATGTCGCTAACTAATTAATTCTTCCCCCTTTATCTATCAATTAACTAATTTATTATTTAATTATTCATTTAACCCCTTTTATCCATAATTAAATATTTATTATTTAATTATTCATTTAATCCTTTTCAAACTCAAATTAAATAAATGATCTTTATTTATTTAATCAAAGTCTCTCATTTTCGAATGTTGAATTAAATTAGCAGTTAATTCATTTATTAATTATTTATGTCACATTCTTCCATCAATCAGTTGACTAATCATTCACTTACCTTCTGACTCGAGATCCATTTTTAGTTCTCCAGTTGTCTCCAGATTCAACACCTATTTATATATGTGAGAAGACTCTCCGTAATAACTAGTTGATTAAGTAGTTCTAACTCTTGTTTGCATTCGAATGAATTATTCTTTGAGTTCTAACTTTTTCTTTGACATACAAAGTCTATTTCTTCTATTTTTGAAGATTAAGATCTTGAACTCATGTTCTAACATAGCCTTTATCTTGCCGTCTTTCCTGAATCATGTTCTAACTCATGTTCTATTTAAGATAGAACTCACATCGCATGACATTCATCAATCTCGTCCATCTATCTCTCTTCAATCTGAGCCAATTGTTCGAAAACCCAAAATCTATAAAATGGCCTATCATTATCATTATTCCTCCTCCCAAGATCATACACTTTTGAGAAGAAAATTATCTTTGATATTTTTCTTAGACATTCAACGAAGTTATGCTTGCATTCAAACATAGAAATCTGAGGGCAAGAATACTGAAAAGGAAAAATGGAGAAGAACAAGCAAGATAATTCGAAGGAGTGATGACATATTCAATGAGAGCTTTTCGTTAATTTGTTTAGTTTATTATTTTTATTTCCTCATTCTTTTCTGTTTGATTTAGATTATTATTTAGGTTAGGATTGACAACATTTATTCTATTTGCATATATCTTATTCAAAGATCATTTAATCTATGTTACACTTTGAAATGTCACTCCAGCATTGGTGAGACCAAATGGCCCTCACATAAACATATGTACCCTAGGGCATGGTGAACATAGTTTTGTATTGCTCAGAATCTTTGAATTTTACTTGGTTATATCCCGAGAAACCATCCATCATGGATAATATGTCACATCCTATTGCTTTCTGCAATATTTCCTCCATATTTGGAATAGGGTAGTTATCTTTAAGTGATGCCATATTTAGATTTCCAAAATATACACATAGCCTTATGTACCCATTTTTCTTTCTTACAAGTACTGGATTTGATACCTAGGAGGAGTTTGTAATTGGTTTGATAATGCCTCCATCTCTTAACTTCATAATCTCTTCCCACATCTTTGTTGCCAATGTAGGATTTATGGGTCATTGCTTTTGTCAAAATGGTTTAGCTTCAGGTTTTAGTGGTTTCTCATGCTGAAAAAGGTCCAATCTATATGCCTTTAAATCATCACAGGACCAAGAAAACACATGCTTATACTTTCAAAGAACAATTATAAGAATCTCTCTAACTTTAGGAATTATCCTTTTGCCAATGTAAACTTTCTAAGGATAAAGTTCTATCCCAAGGTTAATCTCTTCAACATCATTTTTAATAGGTGTGGACTTCGGATTGAATCTATCATGTCCATCGAAAACTCTTTCTAATATGAAAATTCCTTTAGGGATTCTATTTGAATTAAGTTGTACTAATTATTGTCCAAAAGTCTCTTTACCATCCACTTTCTCAATAAAGGAACTCTTAAGTCTATTTCCTCAGATTCACATTGATCAATACAATGCATGAACTTTATTAGATCTTCATCATCATGGAATACCTTCAAGTTGTATATGTTATTTTGGACAGTCTATCTTGTCTTGAATCTAATTTATCTCATTCCCACTAATGTAATGTCATCCCTTTTAAGAGTCATATTTTCTAATAAATATTTCATTATGTTCTTACATCTCTTTATCCAATCTATTGAGAATGCATCAAAGAGTTCAATGGTATCCCAAACCACATTTATGTATTCTTTTAATCATTTTTTTTTTAATGAGTATTTGGCTCTGCCCTTAGAGAAAACTAGTTTAGAGTCTCTATAGATTGTCATTAGATTCATCCCATATATCATAGCAATGTTCAAGCCTAACAACAAGGCTTTGTATTCCACTATGTTATTGGTGCACTCAAATATTAATAGGAATGAGTACTTAAATGTTTTGCATCAAGGTTATATTAATATAATCCATGCACTATTTCCACCTTTGTTGCATTCCCCATCAAAATAAATCTTCCATACACCCTTATCATCAAGTTGAGCTTCTCTATCAATTAGTTCTAAATTCTACAATTTGGGTTGTAACTTTTCAACTTTGAAATTTCCAAGTCCACATTGCAAAAATAATTGATTTGGTTGGGTTCAAAATGATCTATAATATGCTTCGATGTAGGACCTCTATATATATTGGCTTCTTTTCCATTCACTAGTATCATTTTATATGATAAGTCAAGTTGAATGTTTCCCTCTACTACAATAGTGCACTGTCTAGATAATAACATACCATAATAGAGAGGTGTATCCACCACAATGATATCAGTTATGTAAGTTTCCTTAGGGTATGCTTCTAGCTTCAAATCTACATCCCAGATGACTCCAACCACTAGGACATACCAGTTATCCATCACATATAAATTCCCATATATAGTGTTCATCCATAGGCCTAGCTATTTCATAACTTCCATCGACATGATGTTGATTGCTTCTCCGAAGTCAATCATGCAGTTCTTTACCAACTCATTTTTAACCAATAGTGTGGTGTAAAATGGGTCCACTTGAGAGGGATTTTTTGTTAAGGTATGAACAAGATATACTTTTGGCTTTTTTGTGCTTCCTTGTTTAACATTATTTACATTATTATGTTTATATTTATTTTTATTTTGTTGTTTGTGGGGTATGTTTGAAATTAGTTGAAGGGCAATATCTTTGTATTCCTCTATTATCATCATTTACACTGATGGCACTTTCATCTTGATTTGATTCAATGCTTGTGCAATATCAAATGAGGGGGCAATTACCACTTGCTTTGTTTTCTCTATTTTAGTGGATTTCTTATCCTCACTTTGAATTTGAACATCATCCTTTATTTTTTACTATTTGATATTTGTGGCTTCTTTTGGTATAGTTTTCTAATTTTTTTATTTCTCCCCTTTAGTTTGGTAACTTTAGGCATTTTATTTATTCTTTTTTTCTTTTATGAACAAAACTCTTGGTGTTCCTTGATCCTCATCCATGGGTTTCTTCCTCAAGTTGTAACTACCACTTTTGTGTTGGTGTAAATAAATTCTTGTACCTAGATAATTTATTACTAGGGGACTTATTTACACATGTTAAGTTTACTTAGGTCATAGGGACGAATCTTTCTAGAAGGTGTTAGTTGTCATTAGTTTTTATCTTATCATTTGACTTATAATACACATGAACGTAGGTAAGTGTGATTAGTTTTCTCATGTCATATGATTAAGAAACTTGTCATAATCCTATGACATCTTGTATCTCACCTTGGATATCTAACCAAGGGGTTTCTACTACATTGTATATCAAAATCATATCATTGAATCATATTGATAAGAATACACTTTATTATTTTCTCATTCTATTCTTTCTTTTTGTTCTTTCCATTTGGTCTCAAGATCTTGGCAACCATAGCCAATTCTAACATTTTATTCTTTGCCACAATACCCAATGTAAGGGATATTTTTTCTTCTTTAGTGGATGTTCTTAAATTGAAGTATGGTGTGGTGTTATATGTATAGACAATATATTCTTCATCATCCTCCTTATCAAATAATACCTCTTGTCGACCCACATTTACATTGTATCTCTGGTTCCTAACATCATACTTGAACCCTAATTTAGAAGATGAGTATTCAGCATAAATTTGATGAGGTCCCCATCCTAGCATATTTATGGTATGGTTATTTCTCTCCTAATCATAAGACCATTCATTCTCTTGTATGGATTGGGCTACTATTCAATATTTTTGTGCAAGTGGTAGGTTGCATGCTAAACACCACAGACCACCCTCCACCACATGTGTTCCATGTTTCTTCAAAGGGTTATTTGTTTCCTTATTAAAATTTTGCCTTTGATTACTTTTCACTAGTCTACCATCCTTCCAATTGGTGTTATAAGGCATGCCATGTAGTCTTGGTCTTTCATTTTTATACTAGTTTTCATGCCTATTTTGGTAGTTATTAAGATTTTAATGAATTTTAATGTTATCTCTCTTGCTAATAGTTCCTTCATATTTTCTATTATTCTCAATATGTATATCAGATTTTTGGGCTTCTATGAGGCTATTAGGGAATCTATTTTTGAGTTCATACCTAGTTTTAGGGTCAAATGCTTTTAGGTAAATGGACAAAGCCATAGAATATTTGGGCCTCAATCCAAGTGATATTTTTTGGCATATTTTGGAGAGTCTTTGGTTGAAATAAAATAAAATTCATTGTGATGTTTTTGTATAATCATTAATTCATGTATGGAAAAATTTGTGGTGCATTGGTTTCTATATTGTTTTGTGAATTGATTCTTGAAATCTATTGAGGAAGTGATTCAAGGATCAATAAAGTTTTTCAACTAGTCCTTGGCCTCTTCAACCAAAGACATCATGAATAGCCTCATGCGAACATATTAAAATGCTACATCAAAGTCATCTACAAATACATTAAAATTCCTTATATGTTCATCAACTATGATAGCATTGTTTCCAAAAAAATTGGGATTGCATTTCTTAAATCATCTCCAATCAAATATGGATATATCGGGTGTCTATATAAATCTAGTTGTCTATATCTATTTACGTTTAGAGGCCCTTGTAAATAAGGTTTTTTGTTAGGTTGGTTGGGATGGAACTGGGGTCCTCAATGATGAACCATAAGTTGTTGTAGATTTTGGTGAGGGTTCATATTGATTTGGCCATTTTGAGGTACATGATGTTGGTGGGGTAGGACATATTGTTGGCTAGGAGGTAGGTAGGTGTTGGTTGTAGATTGGGAGATATTTTTTAGTTGTGAATTATGTGGTGGGACATTATGCTACACATAATTGGTTTTATTTAGATTTTCCTCTACATTGAAAGTTATCTTTGAAACCTTTAGAATACCTATATTCTTTTGTGACCCTTGGAATTTACTTATGCTGTCATACCCATCATGTTTGTAGCATGGTATATATATTGAGTTAGTAGTTGTACTTGAGACTCTACCTCCAGTAACTCTTTCTTTGCATGTTCATCTTCTACCATGATTCTGGCCAACCTAGTCTATTGTTTTATATTTTGTAGTATCTCCTCAGCATTTCATGTATCCTTTTGTGGATTATCATGAGTTTCTATAGATACCATTTGTTTTATTGGTTGGCCTTGAGTTTCTTAACCATGTTGAAGTGCTATTATATAATCATATTCTACTTGGTTTCGTATCCTTTCATATTCCCATTTTTTTGCAAGATCATTCATCTTCTCAGGATCAGTATCAAAGTGGTGAATAATGTTATCCCTTGGTGGATATCCTTTGTCATTTTGGAATTTTGATCCATATAAAGGGATAAAATTGTTATGTGTAATGAGAGGCTATTTTGTTATATATTTCTGATCATTATGGTTATTAGTTTGTGTAACCTTTGGAGGAGTTGATTCCTTTGTTTCTATCCATTTTCCATCACTTTTCTTTGTAATTCCTTTATGCAAAGATCTTCTTCCGTCTATTTTAGGTGATATGCTAAATCTTTGATGCCTTAGGGGTATGTGTAGGATCATGATGGGCCAAAAAGTGGTGATATGTAAATGATATGATGGCCCATGTGGCTGACGACTATTTTTTAACCAAAATTGATGAAATGAAAAGGGGTTTTAAAGGAGATTCTCAACTTTCCACCAATATAAATTATGGTTTACTTTTAATTTAATAAATAATTATTATTCATTTTCTATTTGAATTACGATTAAAGTCTTGATTGATAGGCTGATTGAAAAACATCTATATCTTTATAATTGTATCACATTTTTTGAATCCAAATCATAAGTCACATTATATACTTCACATACTATTGGATTAAATATAAGTTGAATTTCATGAAGTTTTGACCAAGTTAAGGTGGTCAGACATACAAGTTTTTATATTTATTAAAACTTGTCATAAAAAAATCATAATTAATTATTTACTTGGAAATTTTTTATAAAAAAATATGCATCACATATGGACATGAGTTCTCTAGTTATATCTAAAATCTTGTAAGAAAAGATTATCATTTTATTTTGGTTAGGGTGGTCAAACAGACGCCTACTTATTTTTTCCCTAAAATTTAAGTACTACTGTATTGAAATTTCAAATTTTCACCAAATAGATTTAAAAAAAATACAATTAGTAATTTAGAAACTAAATTCAATTTACTATAGATTCTATTCTTACATATTTTCTAAATAATATAGATAACTTATTCAAAAATTTATGTCAAGTTTCCTAACTCTGATTTTCTGAATTTTCATCGCCACTTAAGGGCGTGTTTTTTCCATGATGATCCTGCACATACCCTTAGATCTAATCTCTATAATATAATATTAAACTTATCAGACATACATTGATCTTAAATATTCGATAGAGTCACCACCTACCTTTTCAAAACTAGGAAAATGAGATGGGTTTTCACCTCTGGTTGAATTTTTTATTAGTTTATCCTAGTAGAGTCTCCTTACTCAAGTATATGAAGGCATAATTATACAAATGTGAATTTCTAGTTTGAAATTATAAAAAAAGAGTGTTAATGACTATATAAGGAAAGAACAATCTACTACTAGATTTTCTGAAGTTTTGTCCCCAATGGATTCACCAATCTATTAGGTCTCAAAAATGCAATTTGCAAACCTTAAGAGGATTCCAATCTATATGGTAATGTTTTTGGCTAATGAACAAGGCTAATTGATATGGTTGAGAAACCCCTACACTTTAGGCTCTACTAAACCTAGGAGGGTGAACCTAATAATGGAGAAGATTTAAAGATATGTGTGTAATATCTAGCTTGGGAAATCAATTCACAATGGCGTGAAGTGAAATATATGCGAGGTTAACAACTAATGCTACTGTAAGCATTTTGAGATTTTAATGTGAGAACAAGATTTCTATAATGTATTTCTCGAAATGAATATGACTAGTGTTGAATCCTATTGGGTAAATAGAGCTGAGATGTGGATGTATTGCAAGTATGGATGTGTTTGGTGGTGTTTTCATTAATTTTATCATTGATTTCAACACTATACAGGTTGAGTAAGTTGGTTTTTGCCAATTTCTTTTGAGAAAATTTGAGAAATAATGAAAGCTATGTTGAAGTGTGTTTTGAGCGTGCTCTGGTATTGTGGTCCATATTTCTCCTGTTTTGACCAAATACCTATATAGATTTATAGGTGTGTTCATAAGCTAAAATAGATTATGTATTCTAAGTTTCAACTTCTTGTTCAATGGAGAGGAAAATTTGTGTTCACCGGTGTGTTAACTGGTTTGTCAAAGTTATTTGGATATTGACTAGGAGAATTTTTTTGGCTTTGTAGTCTTCTGATATTTGGCCTTAGATCTTGTGGATCTGGGAGATTACTCTTTCTAATTATTTTTGTGTTCTGAAATTTTTTCTTGTGGTTTGGCACTCTAAAAGACCTGCTCCAAAGTCTTTGTGTTTTTGCTGGTTGTCCCGATTGAAGTGGTAAAGTGTTGTCTACGAATGAAGTTTGTTGAAATTGATGTGGATGTATCTGAGATGTTCTCAGAGATGGTAAAATGACTGGTGAAGCGTGTTGAGAAATTCACATGTGATTATCTTGGTAAAGATGCGTGTACTTCAAAGAACATTGGTGTTTTCATTAGGTTTGGACAACTTGGTGTTTACACGATACATTATGCCTTTGCATTGATTTGAGAAAGCATGTGTGTGATCCAATATGTTGTTTGGGTCCTAAATTAAATATGTATTTGGTCTCCTCACATTCTTATCCACCACAGGAACATTAAGTAGTCGACCTAGTTTGAATTTGTAAAATGAAATTGTATAGCCGACTTTGGATAATGTTCCTGAGGTTGAAGGTGGTATAAATACAAGTTAATTTTTATTGAATTTAACATCCATCCATCATTCGATCCAAGCAAGAGAAGAGTGTGTGAGAAAGTGTGAAAATCGGAGTGTGGAACAACGAACTATGGCAATAGTACTTCATTGTATTCATAATATTCTTATGAAGTTGCAAAGTGTGTGGAACTCCTATTGGTGGATCATTACCTAATTATTTATATTATTTGTAGGTAGTGAGCCTCTCTTTCTGGACAGTGAGTCCTAAGGAAGTGAGCCCTTCATATGGGTAGTGAGCCTTTGTATTTGGGTAGTGAGCCTTTTGTATCTGGCCCTGCATTACTACTATACTATGAGATAATCCTCACCGTGGTTTTTCCCTCATTGGGTTTTCCACATAAATCTAGTGTTTCTGGTGTTGCATTTTTGTTATCTACATTTTCATGTTCACACTTAATAATAGATTGAAGATGAAGGGGAATTGAATAAGTTAAGAAGTAAAGAATTTGATACAAATGCTTCATCCCCCGTCTTAGGTTTTTTTACATTTAAACAATTTTGTATGAGAGCTCTAGTTTCTCATTGAAAATATTAACTACTTGAGGTAGATCAGATGACGCACAAGTTGCAACTTCTTATATTGATGGAGCTAATTACAGTGATTGGAAAGAGTAGATGAGAAGTTATATGATTTGACTCATTTTTAACACCTGGAAATATGTGGATACAAAGTACATGATTCCAATAGCAAGATCCTCCTCTTCTGATGATGTTGTAGATTTTGAATAAAATGAAAGAGCAAGATTTTCTATCCTTAGTGGTTTATCTAAAACTGAAAGATCAAAAGTTATTTCTTTAGGTATTGCAAATGAAATGTGGACAAAATTGAGATAAATTTATGAAGGAGAGTAAAATTCTCAAGGAAACTAACTACTAAGTGAAAATTTGAGAATCAGGGAATGGAAGATGGAGAGGACATTGCAAGCTACTATCAGAGAGTTGCATCTATAGCAACTGAAATCAAGAATCAAGGAGGTACCATGAAGGATGAAGATATAATTGAGAAGATCTTGATGACCTTACTAGACAATTATAGTGAAAAAGTATCTACAATTGAAGAATGGTATGATCGAAAGACACTCAATAAGGAACATCTATTTGGTGTCTTGATTGCATTTGAGATGAGAAAATTTGCAAGAAACAAGGAAAATACTGAAACAACCTTTAAAGACATGAAGATAGAAGATGATGATGATGATGATGATGATGATGATGATACAAAGAATTTGGAAGAAAATTTCACAAGGATATTGAAGAATGGTGCTGGTAAATACAAAGGTAAGTTTCCTTTCAAGTGTTTCAACTATGGAAATATTAGTCAGTATGCATCAAGATGTCCTAATAGAGCTACACAAAAGAAGAATAAGGATAATAACAATAATTCCAAGGATAAGGAGGATAGGAAATTCAAGAAGTTGTATTATGTTAAGGAAGATGTTAGAATTTTTTATGATGAATCAGACCTTGAGGAAGACAAAGATGAATATTTGTTTCTAGCCTTGGAAAAAATGTGCAAAATAACCTAGTCTGGAGTGTAAGAAGAATGAAGGTACTCTGGTAACTAATTTTCATGCTAGTTAGGATGAAGAATTTTTGGTAATTTACAACAAATGTTCAAATCATATGACAAGAGATAAGAGTAATTTCACTAAACTTGAGAAGTATGATGGAAGTATATTCATGTTTGGAAATGATTTTGGTGCTAATATTGTTGGTAAAGGAACAATTATCTTTGATGGAAAACATAACATTGATGTTGTCTATTATGTAAAAGGTTTAAGGCATAATCTCTTAAGTGTTGGACAAATGTGCAACAAATTTTTTAAGCTTGTATTTTAGGATAACTTTTGTGAGATTGGAAAAGGATTTAGAACTATGGTTGTAGGCTGAAGAAGAACTCATGGAAACATCTATCAACTCAAAGGTGGTGATGGTCAATTTTTTGTTTCCCAAATTAGTGAGAGTTGGCTCTAGAATTGGAGGATGGGACATGTGAATTTTGATAATTTGGTTAGGATCAGTTCTAGAGAAGTTGTGAGAGATCTACCTAGAATCATAAAGCCTTCAAATTCAATCTGTAGAAGTTATCAAATGGGAAAACAAACAAGGAACAATTTTAAAGAAAAGGATCAATCTTCTACCAGAATGCTAGAATTAATCCATACAGACCTCTCTGATCCTACAAGAACATGAACCCTGAATGGTGATAGGTACTTTATGATTTTAAATGATGATTACTCTAGGATGACATGAGTTCAATTTCTTAGAGAAAAATCTCAAGCTCTTGATAGATTCAAGGTGTTTAAGGAAAGAGTAGAAAATCAAGTAAACTTGAGAATAAAGTGTTCGAGACCTAATAGAGGTGGAGAGTTTACATCTGGTGAGTTCAATGCATTCTATGAAGAACATAAAATAAAAATATATTATTCTTCTCATAGAACCTTGCTGTAGAATGGAGTTGTAGAAAGGAAGAACCAGACTCTGCAAGAGGTTGCCAAAACTATGATGAAAGAAGCAAATTTTCCTGACATGTATTGGAGAGAAGTTATTCACAGTGCTATTTACATTCTTAATAGGGTTCAATTCAGAGGTAACAATACTAAGAATCCTTATGAATTATGGACTGGTAAGAATCCTACTATAAAATACCTTAAGGTATTTATTAGTAGATGTTACATTAGAACAGATGAAGAAAATCTTGGAAAATTTGATGCTAGATGTGATGAAGGAATTTTACCTGGATATTCAAATAATAGTAATGCTTATAGATGTTTTAATAAGAGACTGAGGAAAATCATCGAGATTACTAATGTAAAGGATGATGAAGCTATTATAGAACGATGGAAATAACTAAAGTTGAACCTGATGAGCCTATCTATGTGCAAATACAAGAAGAAAAAAAGGAAGAGAAAGAAAAAAGTGAGGAATAAGAAGAGAATCTAGAACCTACACCCAAGACTCCTAAATATGTTTAGAAAAATCATCTAGAGGAAAAAATAATTGGAGACAAAAGTGAAGGATTGAAGACAAGAGGTAAAGTGGTTGAGGTAAACTTGTGTTTACTTTCTAAGATAGAACCTAAGAATGTGAATGAAGCATGTGATGATGAAAGCTAGTTTAGATCAATGAAAGAGGAACTACAATAGATAGATAATAATGAGACATGGACCTAGTCCCTAGACCTACAAACAAGAATGTAATTGGTTCTAAATGGGTATTCAGAAAAAAAATGAATGAAGATGGTGAAGTAGTAATGAATAATGCAAGACTTATGTAAAGGATATTCACAAGTTGAAGGAATAGATTTTGAAGAAAATTTTGCACTTGTAGCAAGAATGGAAGCCATTCAGATGTTCTTGTCACTTTCATCTCATAAAGACTTCAAATTATATAAAATGGATATCAAATTTACATTACTAAATGGACAATTGGAAGAAGTGTATATGGAGCAACCGAACGGTTTTTCACTATCAAAAAAACTGAACATGGTTTGTAAACTCAAGAAAGAATTATATGGTCTCAATCAAGCCCCTAAAGCTTGGTATGTAATGTTGGATAGATACTTGACAAAGAAATGTTTCAGCAAAGGGCCCACATACATCATTCTTTACTACAAGGTTGACAAAGACAAGATACTGATAGTTGTAGTATATGCTAATGATATTATCTTTGGTGGAAATGAAGGTATGTGAAAGATGTTTGCTAAAGAGATGTAAAAGTAATTTGAAATGTCTATGATTGATGAATTGAATTTCTTCCTTAGACTTCAAGTTAATCAAACTGACAAAGGGATATTCATTTCACAATCTTAGTATGTTAAGGAATTGTTAAAGAAGTTCAGGGTGGATGACTCTAAACTGGCATGTAACCCTATGGTAACTAGGTGCAAGTTAAGTAAGGATGATGAATCTACTAAAATTGATCAGAGAATGTATAGATCCATGATTGGTGGACTTTTCTATCTTACTGCTACTAGACTAGAAATTAATAATGTAGTATGTTTAGGTGCAAGATTTCAAGTAGAACAAAAGGAAGCACATGTTAAATCTATAAAGAGGATATTCAAATATCTTAAAGGAACTCTAGACTATGGACTATTGTATCCGAAGTACAATGATTTCACTTTGAATGCCTACACTGATGTTGATTGGGATGGATGTGTAGATGATCATAAGAGTACAAGTGGAGGAAGATTAGTTTCATGGTTGAGCAAGAAATAGGATTCAGTTTCATTATCCACTGTAGAAGCATAATATATTGTAGTAGCATCTTGTTGTGCATAGGTACTTTGGATGAAGTAGACTTTGATGGAAATAGGTGTGGTGAGTGATGAACCTACTTCTATCTATTGTGACAAAACAAGTCCTATAAAAATTTCAAAGAATCTAGTGATGCATTCTAGAACAAAGCATATATCTATCAAGTATCACCTCTTGAGGGAGAAGGTATTGAGGAATGAAGTTAAACTTGAGTACATACCTACAAAAGAACAAGTTGCAAAAATATTCACTAAATCCCTTCCAAAGGATAATTTTGAGTATCTCAAAGGGATGTTAGGGGTTTCTGCCCCTCCTCTAAACTAAGTGCACACAGAGGTGCATTAGTCTAGTGGATTCACAGACCTTTGTTTTGGACTAATGATTGAGGTCTACTTCTCAAGGGAAGTAGAGAATTACATTTTTGTAGTATGAGATGTCGATGTACTCCTTAGGGGGAGTGAACAGAGCTTTGTTTGGAAATAATTTCATTTTCCATTGATGTTAAAGGGTGAGAGAGAATCATCTGAAAATATTATTCTTGGTAGGTTGTCGCTTCTGAAAATTATGTAGGATGTGGGAGAGAGAAACATGTGAAATTTTATGCTTGGCAGGTTGTCACTTCTAAGAATCATGTATGCTATCTTTGATAGTTTTTCACATCATGTGTTTCCATCAATGACAATGGGCGAGATTGTTGGAAGTATGGTTTCCAAGTGCTTTTGAGAAAATTTGAGAAATAATGGAAGTTGTGTTGAAGTTTGTTTTGAGTGTGCTCCAGCATTGTGGTCCGCATTTCTCCTACGTTGACCCAATTCCTATACAGATTTATAGGTGTGTTCATAAGCTAAAATGGATCATATTTTCCGAGTTTCAGCTTCTAGTTTGATGGAGAGGAAAATTTATGTTCATCGGTGTGTGAACTGGTTTGTTAGAGTTATCTGGATATTGACTAGGAGAAATGTTTTGGCCCCATTGTCTTCTGATATTTTTCCTCATATCTTGTAGAGATGGGAGATTAATATTTGTATTATTTCTATGTTGTAACAAATTTTCTTGTGGATTGGTGCTCTGGAAGACTTGCTCCAGAGTTTGCATTTTTTTTGGTTTTCCTAGTTGAACTAGTGAAGTGTTCTCTCCAAATCAAACTTTTTGAAGTTGATGGAAATGTTTATGAGATGTTCTCAGAGGTGGAAAAATTATTGGTGAAGCATGTTGAGAAATCCATGTGCGTTTATCTTGCTAAATATGCACGTACTTTAAATATCATTTATGTTTTCATTAGGTTTGGCCGACTTGGTGTTTACATAGTACATTATGACTTTGCATCAATTTGAGGAAATGTGCACATGATCCAAGATGTTATTTGGCTCCTAAATTAAATATGTATTTGGTCCCCTCACATTCTTATCCACTACAACAATGTTGAGTAGCTGACCTAGTTTGAATTTGTAAAATGAAATTGTATAGCTAACCTTGGAGAGTATTCCTAAGGTTGAGAATGGTATAAATACAAGTTAAGTTGTAGATAATTTAATATCCATCCATCATTCGGTCCGAGAAAGAGAAGAGTGTGTGAGAAAGTGTGAAAATTATACTGTGGAAGAGTGAACTATGGCAATAATACTTCATTTTATTCATAATATTTTGATCAAGTTGAAAGTGTGTGGAACTCCTAGTGGTGGATCATTACCTAATTCTTTTTATTATTTGTAGGTAGTGAGCCTCTCTTTCTGGATAGTCAGTCCTAAGGTAGTGAGGCCTTGATTTGGGTAGTGAGCCTTTGTATTTGGGCAGTGAGCCTTTTGTATCTAGTATTGCATTACTACTATACTGTGAGCTAATCCCCACTGTGATTTTTCTCTCATTAGGTTTTCCACATAAATTTGGTGTCTCTAGTGTTGTGTTTTTTTTATCTACATTTTCATGTTCACACTTCATGACAAATTAAAGATAAAGTGGAATTTAATAAGTTAAGAAGTAAAGAATTTGATACAACTAATTCACCCTCCCTCTTAGTTGTCTTGTGCATTTCAACATGATGATATGTGGACCACTTTTCATCACTTAACTCTAACTATTTGACACTTTTGGATATTTATAGCATGTATAAATGTGCAATTATGTTAGTTATTTGGACTCTTCTTACAAATCCTAGAAACATCCCCCTAAGTTACTATAAATTTTGAAAGTATTTTAATTTTGATATGAAGGAAACAAGCTAAGATAATTAGTTTAAAATAAATTTAATCTTGGGCAGAAACCTATTAAAGATCATCTCTCAAAAGGAGTTTAATTCTCTTCCCATAGAAACCAATCAAGGAAATCACAAAAATACAAACAATTTCTAGTGAAAAGTTAAATATATATTACTATACTTAATTTGAATAACATAGACATACAATCATGTTAAAATTTCACAACAATGGTAAAAATGGAGACCGTTGGAGGAGTATCCATTGGGGAGAGGACTGATTCAGTGGCAAGCTTGAGCAATTTGAATTTGAACTCAAGCTCGAGGTTTCATGGAATATAGAAGTTTGGGTAGGATACAAAGGTTGGGTTCTCAAATTCTACAAAAGGCAAGGTAGGAATGGGTTGTGATGACAAAGCTTCTAGGAAGGATGGGTCGCACGGTGAGGATTTGGTTAAAGAAGCGTGCTTGGAGGAGAATAATGTAGATGTTAATCACAAGGACCCTTGTGATGGGAATCCCTTATTGGATTTGGTTCCTAAGGTCCTTGAATAGAATGAGTGAATCCATCTCGGAATCTTGCATGGCTAACTCATCTTCTCCCTAGATTGAGCGTGCTTCGGTGGTTGAGCAGCCACCGGAAATGATTTCTTCCCCGCTAAAATTAAAGGAAAAGGTTGTGTTGTTGAGTCAGTATCATCCTCACACGAGGAAGGGGTGTTCTCCTTTTCTGTCTTGGATTCACTCATGGATAAGAACATTGCTAAAATGGATTTTTCCTTGGTTGAATATGTTTTGGGTCCTAGACCTAATATTGAGGAGGTTCGCATCTGGGTGCATAAGAAGTGGGATTTAAAGGGTCAAGTGGAAGTTGTAGCTACTACTAAGGGCTTCTTCTCCTTTTCCTTCTCTTGTGATGAGAACCTAAGAAATGTGGTTGTGAAAGGGCCTTGGTCTTTTAGTTGCCTCTCTATGGCTATTCGTCCATAGGAGCTTGGGATGGATTTATCAAAATGTATTTCAACATCAGCTCCTATGTGGGTGAAGTTTCCTAGCTTGCCGCAAGAATATTGGGATGAAGAATTTTTCTTGGTAGTTGCTAACTCTTTTGGTAGGTTTGTCTCTATTGATGAGGCCACTCGGTCAAGAAAGTGATTAGTGGCTACTAGATTATGTGTCATGATTGACTAGGATGCTATGATGACTTAGTTTTTATTTTTGAAATCTAAGGTAGGAGCTTGGAAGCAGTAGATTGACTTTGAAAATCTTCCCTTTTCTTTATTCAAATGTAAGAAAATAGGGCATTGGGAAAAATATTGCTAGATGAATGTTGTACCTTTTAAGGCAATCAAGCAGTTTAAGGTTCAAAATAAAAAGGATCCCAAAGAGAACCAAGATGAAACTGTCATTGAAAAAGGAGTGGAGGGTGAGAGGAACATAGATTTTCCTATTGCTCCTCCTAATGAGGTTGGCAAGGACCTGATTTTTCCTGGGAAGGAGGATGTTGATCTGGTTGTTTCTTGGGAGGAGGGTGCTGGTCATTCTTCTACTAATGATTTGGATCATATCTTAGAAATAGTGTGATCTCCAAAAAGACCTATGTTGGAGTCAATTGTGTTTTCGCCATCCCATCCTTCTGGTGTGGATTCAATGGGTGCTATGGTTGTGGCTGACTTAGTTAGCAAAAAACATGAGGGTTTCACCCAAGTTCGGGGTAGTAAGAAGAAATCTTCTTCTTCCCCTCCCTCTCAGCCTCACAAAGGTGTCACCATGAGAAGGTAGAAATTAGATTATGGGTCTAAGTTGAGGGGCCAGGGCAGACCTACCCTGCAGAAGAGTAGGGAGAGGGAGTGCAAGCGGGATATCACAAAGGGATTCCAAAACACTCTATTTGAGTTGTGCTCTAAGAGCACCCCCTCTTCCTACAAATGAAGATCATTTTGTGGAATATCAAGGGGTTGAATAACTTGCATAAGAAGAACCTCTTGAAGAGTCTCATCCAGGATAATAAGTTTGATATCTTATTGATTCAAGAGACTAAACTGTGGATTGAAAAGTTGGAATTCCTAAAGAATCTCTTCTTTAAAGATTGTGGGTTTCATGGGGTTAGTTCTGAAGGAGCTTTGGGCAGTGTGGCAACTTTTTCAAATTCTAAGTTGTTGAGAGGTACCCTGATTGTTGATAGTTTTAACCATGTTGAAACTAAGTTTGTTTGGCTCAGGGATTCTTATTCTTGGGTTATTTCTAATGTGTATGATCCTAACCTAAAGTGTAACTAGAAAAATCTCTGGGATAATCTTGGTGCCCTTAGGTTAGGTTTCTTCGATTTGACCTGGCTTGTTATGGGGGATTTTAATACTCCCTTGTATGAAAATGAGAAAATGGGTGGGTCTCAAGACAATCCTAAGAGTAGGTATGACCTTGAAATGTTTGTTGATGGCAATTCCCTCATTGATGTCAATTTTTTTGAAGCGAGTTTTACTTGGTCTAATAGGTGTGTTGGTGCAGATAATATCCAAGTTAGATTGGATAGAACTTTAATCTTTGCTTCCTAGTTTGTGGAATTTTCTTGTTCATTTTCCACAATTACAAGATGTGGCTTAGATCATTTTTCTATTGCTTTTATTATTGATAACCTTAGGAGGAAAAAGAGATTTATGTTCCTCTTTGAAGCCATGTGGCTTAGGGATCCACGTTTTATGGATTGCATCAGAAAATGGTGGAAGGTTGAGTTTGATGGTAGTGTGATGTTCATAATTGCTAAGAAGTTAAATTTTGATAAGAAGAATCTTAGGAAATGGAATAAAGATTTTTTTGGGCATATTTTCGAATCCAAAAACTCTATCTTGAAGAAATTGAAGGATGTCAAGAATTTCATTCATTCGGAGGGTCTTTCAAAGGACTTCCAAATTCTAGAAGATAGTCTCCTCAGGAAAATGCATGACGTTGTTTCAGAGGAAGAGGATTTTTTGAGGCAATGATCATATGCTATTTGGCTGCAATTCAGGGATCACAATTCTATGTTCTTTCATCTCACTTCTTTGCGGCATAAAGTGTAAGTGTATCTCATCAATTAATTCTAATGGGATGCTACTGGAGGATGAGGAAGTTATCAAAATTTTTGTGGATAGTGTTTTTGAAAACCTTTTGTCAAAGGATTTGGTCTACGATCAAAGGGGTGTGGATACCTTTCTGAATGTCATCCCTAGAGTTGTGTCAGAGAATTTCAATAAGGAGTTGACAGCTATCCCTTCGGCATTAGAGGTAAAAGAAGTGGTTTTATCTTTTGAAGGTAACAAGGCCCCTGGCCTTGATGGCTTCCCTTTTCTTTTTTCCAAGCTTGTTGGGATATTATCTCTAAGGATGTGATTAATGCCATGGAGGAATTTTTTGGATCAAGATTTCTGCTTAAAGAGCTTAATGCAACTTTCATTATATTGATTCAAATGTTGAGTTGTACTAGGAGTTTTGGTGATTTTTGACTGATCAGCCTTTGTAATTTGATTTACAAAATCTTTTCCAAGGTCCTTGCTTCCAGATTACAAAGTGGATTTCCATCATTGATTTCTATGCATGAGAGTGGATTTGTTAAGGGGTGTCAAATACTTGATTCTATTGTCATGGTGCATGAATTATCTCATTCTATTAATGTTTCCAAGAAATTGGTATTCTTTCTCAAACTAGATCTACTTAAAGCTTATGATAGAGTGAACTGGAGATTCCTATTGAATGTCTTGGATAGGTTTGGATTATGTAGAAATTTCCTTCAACATGTTGAACAACTTGTTTCTTCTATCTCTTTTTTTATTTTGGTTAATGGATTTCCTTCTCCCTTCTTTTGAATCTCATGTGGTTTGAGGTAGGGGGATCCGATTTCTCCTATTCTTTTAATTCTGATGGGGGGGGCTCTAGGTCGCAATATTCAAAAGGTGACTCAGGCTGGTGTCCTATGTGGTCTCTTACCTTCATCTAGGTGTAGGTCTATTACTCACTAGAAATTTGTAGATGATACTATGTTGATGTGTGTTTCTTTGGTGAAGGAAGCTAGAGCTATTAAGATACTACTAGATGAATACGAGAAGGCTTCTAGTTAGAAGGTGAACTTACCAAAGATTTTGATCTTTTTTCTTATTACCCCCGAGGCTTTACAACTTAAGCTGGATAAAATTATTTCTTGCAATAGAGGTGAATTCATATCCTCTTAGTCGGGCCTCCCATTGTGCATCTCCAAAATACTTGAGTCCTTCTGGTTGGGTTTGTAGGAAAAAATTAGTAGGAAGCTTGCTAGTTGGAAATGCGTACTTCTCAGTCAATTTGGTAAAATTCAACTTATTTCTTCTATGCTTCATAACATACCCCTGTATGCTATGATTCTCTTCAAGATTCCTTATAAGTTTGAAGATAAAATGGAGCAGATTATGAGAAGGTTTTTGTGGTCTAGGGTTGAAACTAGGTCCAAAACTACCCTCATGGCTTGGGATTCGGTGTGTATACTAGGAACTAGTGGGTCTTGGTATAAATAATTTGAAAGTGTTTAATAAAGCTCTATTGTTTAAGAATTTTTAGAGGCTCATGAATGGCAGGATTGGGTGGGCCTCTTTGATGAATAATAAGTATTTGTATGGTTTTGGAAGATCATGGGACATGCTATCCTTGAGGAGATTTTGTTAGGTTCATGTTTTTGGAAGAATATTATGGTGTTGGGACTTGATTGCTAGAGGTGTTAACTGGTTGTTGGGTGATGGCACTATTATTTTCTTTTGGGAGGAATTTTGGGGTAGGACCTATTCTCTAGCTTGTCTTCCTTGGGCCCCTCCTATTATCCATTTGTGTAAACGTCTTTTTGGGACCAAGGTGGCTGATTATTTTGAGGGTGGCGAGTGGAATAATTTTGAGGCTTGGGACCCTTCTTTAAGGAATCTGAAGGAATTTGTAAGCAAGGTCAAGATTCCCTCTTTTCCTAGACCTGACAGAGTCATCTGGGCTCCTTGTGCTAGTGGTAATTTTTATGTGTCCTCTACCCTTTTGAGTTCTTTGTATGTGCCTACTCCTTCCCTTTCTAGGGCAAACTTTGGAATACGAATCTCATCTTGAAGGTGAATGTCTTCTTATGGCTTCCTATGCAAGGTAAATTATTGATGATGGGCAACCTTTATACGAGGGGTTTGTGATTCCTAATAGATGTGTTCTTTGTGAAGTGGATGGTGAGAGTGATTTTCATATTCTCCTTTGGTGTAATTATTCTTTATTTGTGTAGAGTAAATTTCTTAGTCTCTGGGATATTGGGTGGGTTTTTCTAAAGTCCCTTGCTAAGTTCCATGAGAAGTGGTCCTACCCCTCTTCTTCCATGATTTTTTGATGGCTTTGTGATCTTATGGTCCCACATATTTCTTGGGGCATATCAAAGGAAAGAAATAAAAAGGTTTTCTGGAAATCCAAACTCAATTTTGATAGTTTCTTCATTAATATTAAGTGGGCTATTTTGGAGAACTTTTCTCTGATTCACTTTAATTCTTCTCGGTGCTCCCCTTCTGATTCCCTCACTGGGTATGAGCTATTGGTGAATTATAAATTGAATATTACCTCTATTCCTTTATTTATCCTGAAGTCAAGCTTAGCCAAGAGATTAAATAGTAGATGTAAGCCTCCTTTTGGTTACATTAAAACTAATTTTGATGGGGTAGAAAAGGGGAATCCTAGGACTAGAGGTTTTGGGGGGTGTTAAGAAATGGTGTGGGTAGAATCCTATGTGTGGTGTCACTCCCTCTGGGAACTTAGATTAATCATCATGCAGAGGTGGAGGATACATTTATCAATGTAAAGTATTCCATCAACAAAGGTTACTCCAAGTTGTGGGTGGAAGGAGATTCCATGAATATCATTAATTACCTTTGTGGCACTCAATCTCTGAGTTGGAGTGTTGATCAAATAATAAGGGATACTATAATGATGTTGCAATCCTGTGATGAGACTGATGTATTGCACATTTATTAAGAAGGTAACTCATTTGCAGATTTCTTTGCCAATGAGGGTGTGAGGTTTAACGAATATTGTTCATGGGAGGAAGGTGTGATCATTACGAAGGAATCCAAAAGCTTATGGTGGAATGAGGGTGTTGGATGAAGTGTGGTGAAATTTATGCCATGGTACTTGCCTCCATTTCGCATGCTTTGTGGGTGTTTTTCTTGTTTTTGGCCTTTTGTTATGTGCAATTCACATGGTCTCTAAGAATTATGTGCTCATTAACATGGGTGGAAAAAGAAGCCAAATAAATCCACACTCTTATGGAGACATACATCATAAGGAGAAGCTCTGGTCTATTTTGTGACATGGGAATTTTACTACATACTTGGAGAGATTGCATGGGCATGATCCTAATGCCTCTACTCAATTTGTTTCATTCTAGCACAATTGAAAGGTTAGGGTTAAAGGCCTGGAAGTTGAGGTGAATGAGGATTTGATTGCCTCAGTTATTGGTTTGCTGAATATTGGTAGGAAATTATTTAAGGATAAGAAAATAAATGAAGAGGCGATGATTCAGTTCTTTAAAGATGATGAGAGGAAATCAATAATCAAGCTGGAGACTTAGGGTTATGAAAGAAAATCCCTGAAGAAGATCTGGGAAAGTGTTACTATGGTGATGATGTAGTATGTAACCCTAGAAGGGAGATTTAAGGCCATCCTTGGTGATCATTTCATGCTCCTTAATCATTTTAGACACGGTTTGTTTATCTCTTTTCCATGTTTTATCTTATCTTCTTTGGAGGTTTCAGTGTATGCACACCTTAGGAATAGAAAGGCCCCAGTCGTCCATGAGCAGCTAATTCTTTTTATAATGGAACATATTAAGACCCTTCTCCTAGCCCGTACTATCAAGGGAAAGAAGAATAGTTTATTTGATGATTCTGGATCGATGCGAGAGGATTTCTCTTTAGAGGAGGAGGAGGAATGGAATGGTAATTATGAGAATTTCTCTCATGATGCTATGGCTACCTCTTCAAAGAAAAGTAAGAGAGGTGGTGCGAAGATTAATAGGTCAGTGAAAAGGCTTTGCCGTTCTATGAGTCATGAGATGGATGTGGGGTTTGATGATACCTCTCCCAAGCTAGAGAAGGCAGTGGGTGGTAAAGATGTTGTTGGTGCTATTAGTTAGGTGGGGTTCTAGGTTAAAGAGGTAGGAGCTATTAAACCGAGGTGAATTTCTTTGCAAATTAAAAATATAAGGAGTAAAGCCCTAGAGTTTATGACCAAGGAGCCCGAGGAAGTTGGTGAGGACAAGAGTGTTAGTGACAAGACCATGACCATCATGGATTCTCCTCTATAGGATTTTCCTAAGGAGGAGGTGGATAAGGAGAAAAGATGTCGAGAGGAGGAGGACACAAAAAACAAGAAGAAAATTAGGAGCCCTGAAAAGTGGATCCTCTTTCTAAGGATTTTTCTTATTTGGATGAGGATGCAACCTCAATGTTTAATCTATTGGATACGGCCAGAGCTGGGGCTATAGGTACATTCAAGCTAGATAAATGGTCTTTATAGGAATTCAATAAGATAAAAATTAAAATTAGAGGTTTAAAGGAAAATCTTAAGAGTGTCCCTAAAGGTTTTGTTGTTGGGCCACAGTTGTCGTTGCACCAAAATATTGACCTAATGATGCTCGATACAACTTCTAGAGTTAACAGATCCATGAGAGGTGGTTAGTCCATGTCACGAATCCTGAGGGCAGCGTTGACCATCTTCCAACAAACTCCCCCTCAACATTCCCCAAGGGGATTCAAACCTAACACCTTTGGATCTGATACCACTTTTTTTCCCACATTTTTCGTTCCACCAAAAGATCAACCTATTAATGCCTGATACAATTGCTAGAGTTAATGGATCCACATGAGGTGGTTAGTCCATGTCACAAAACCCGAGGGTAGTGTTGACTATCTGCCAACAACTGTACCAGACATCCTTATTGATAGAATGGTGGAACTTGAAGTGTCCTAACATGATTTTAAGTCTCTTTGTGGAGAAAGAATATCTACTTTGGAATCCAAAGTGTTTGGAATTAATGTTGACAAAAAAAAATTATGGATGCATGTCATATTTCTATGAAGAATAGCGCAGAGTCTTTAGAAATCTTGTTTAGGAAAAATAGTGAGCTCAGAGAACACAAGGTTTTCTTCTCTAAGCTTATGGAGAAGGAATGTGTGACAAAGGGAAAGGAAAAGAAGAATCCTAAAGATGATGATAAGGGACCTGCGACTAGAGAATTAGTTAAGTGGAAGAAATCCTTTGATGCTGAGTAAAGGGATTTGTTGGATATGGTTGAAAAGCATAAGAACTACCAGTTGGAGATGGCCAATACTCTTGGTGGCTTGAATTAGTTTTTTCTTGTTTCTTTATGTTTGGTTCAAGGTGTAGGTTAGGTTTTTTTTTTATTGGTTGGTTGTTGGGTGCTATTGGTTTCCTTTTGTTTTATCTTTGTTCAACACCCATTGTATTGCATTTTTTGGTTGATGGGTTGTTGGTGCTAGTTTTTTCTATTTATCCTTTTAGGCAACACTTTTTTTTATTTTGTTGTAAAGGGTTTCGAGGTCCCTTAGAAACCTATTTTCCCCCTATTAATCAAAATATAGACATACTAATTTGAAGATAGCCAGATAACATGTATGAATTAAAATTAACTAAAGAGTTGAACACTAGAAATTGGGCCACCATTCAAATTTTCTTCTCCATTATAATTCTTCAAAAGATGATTTGACACATATCAAAAGTATTTTATATTACTACTAATAATCTAGCCTAATGTTATGATGATACTAATCTAATATAGCTCAAAAAAAATCCTTGGTTTCCCTTATATACACGAGGCTACAAGCTTCACACGATTACACCAAAAGTTGCATTGTTTTAGTTATGGCTGAATAAAACCTTAACAACTATATTAGACTTAAACAAGAAATAACCAAATAAATATACAACAATTCATGATGTGTCATAGTCCATTATTCTTCATCAGGTACCTATGATCACAAAATATCTACCCAATGTCCATACTCCATGATAACATACCAAATGTTGTGAGACTTTGATAACCTATACTTCTCATTTTTTTGAGCGATAAATAGATTAACCTTAGACAAGTGCTCGATATATCTTATTTTGGCATAAGTATCAACATTGCTAATGATATCATTCATAGTGAATACTAAAGTAAAGATCCATTCTAGTTGTACATGTTCCTTTTCTATCACCTTTTCTTTATCATTTACTTCATCAAGGGCCACTGGTAAATATTGATTGAGTTCATCCTTCCATACCTCTTGTTCTTTTAACTCTCCTTCATCATCAAATAAATTCCATAGAGCCATACTCAAAGATTGGTTGAAATCACTAAGTTCTTGCATTAGTACGATATAATAATTATCATGCATATTTGTTAATTATTTATATTCCTAGAACACTTGTTCACCAACATTCTCCATGAATTCTATTTGTTGATTTACCTCTTTCAGTCTCAGGTGTAATCTATTATATTCTTGATAAGCTACAAATGTCTTTATATGGATCATATAGACTTTATCATCTCTCTTAAGCACCTTTTACAATATCTTATTTTTCAATTTTTAAGCCATCCCAAACTTACTGATCTTCAAATTCTTTCCTAATTCCTCATATGTTCCAGACATGGCTTCAAGCACCTTTGTTTCACAATCCACAAACATAGAATAGAGGCCTAAGGAAGAGGGTAGTTTGTCTCTATAATTAGTCACTTCTTGTTTTAACCTCTCATTCTTAGAAAAAAGCCTCTTATTGTCTCTTATGAGGTTTTCAATTTGTTATTTGTGAAAATTAGCAACTTTAATATTCAATTAATCTATTTCCATAGGGTTTGTATCTCCCACTCTCTATACTAAAATGTGGCCAAAGACCTAATTGAGATCATTAATAAGTGTGGGCATTTTTCCTAGTGGCTATAAAGCCCAAATATGTGAAGTGGCATTATCTATATTATATCTTGAACTATTATAAATTTTATCACTAGCCTCATCTATCAATCGAATTTTTTTATTTTCCCTTCTCTTGAAACTATCAAAGACTATAGTTGAATTGATGTCCCATTTTGGGATAAGTATAACCCTGACCTCTTGTATCAATTATCATCCTCTTTCAAGAGTGATATTCTCCATCTCTTTTTCAACTTCCTTTTGCATTTCCTTTAGGACATAAACCTCTTTCTTTGGACTAATTTTTTCATATTTTCTCTTATCATTTTCCCTTTATATTCACAAATGAATGATCTAAATTCTAAGGTTTTAACAAAAGAATTGTCTTAAGTGAATTCTTGACTAGCACAATGCCTCACATCATCATAAAGTATGTCTAAATCTTCAAATGAGACTGCAATGTCCCCATTTTTACTTGATATTGCTTGTGGTTGTTGGATTCTTGGATTTAGTGGAATTGGGGTAACGAGGGAGATAAATAATTAAATTAATTATTTATAAGGTTATTAATTAAATAAATATTATAAAATTACCTTATATTTAATAAAATTTAATAAAGTGACTTAAATAAAATATTTTATTATCAAGTCACTAAAATAATATAAAATAAAAGTATCTTTTATCCCACATTGGCAAGGAAAGTGTCTGAGGTCTCCCAAGAAAAGTATAAAAGGATTTCATGGGCTCATTCTTGGACATATAGTTGTTGAATATTGATTTGATTCATTTCATTGGGGAAGCCTATGGTTTCTACAGTTCTACATTCGATCATTGAGATTGAAAGCTTTCTTTGATTGGCATACCTGAAGTTGTGAAATATTCCTGTGAAGGGTTGTAGTAGATTGGAGGAGTTACTTCATACTTCTCATTGCACAAAATTTGTGTCCAAAGGCCAATTTTGACTTATCTTGATTTGAGGGTTTTCTGGAGACATTTGGGTGTATTGAGTCTTCATCGTTTTTGCATTAGGAGATGGGAATTATGTCTTGCACAATCTAATTTTATATGAGAAATTTATACTCATCTTTGTCAGCTCGAGGCACCATGTTTTTGTACATATATCTCTTCTTTTGCATTGATTTCTTCATGGGATTGCAATGCTCTATTCTTGGAGGGTTTGCAATGGAATATCATATGATTTAAAAAATTTTACAAGCTCATTTTAGTTACATCAGAAGTCTGATATCCTAGAGCGGGGGCGCCAACCAAGGAAAAGAGATTTCAAGATAGAAGGTGAAATAAAATCCAATAAAATTCCAGAAGCATTATTGTGTGATTAAAATACTAGGTGTTGCTTGTTTGGAGGAGAATTCATTGGGCATGAGGAGAATCAAATGATTATGTCCAAGCAGCCATTAATCTCTAGGTTTTCAAAAATTGATGTTATTTGTATTTGATTCATCTCTTCATGATAACATTCCTTGTTGACCTCATCAAAAACATTTGGCATTTTAATTAAGAGTAGATGCATTATCATTTTATTTTAGCATGCTGATGTAGATGATGATTGCAATCAGATATGGGTATTGTATAAGATTTACATTGTAAGCCAAGAGTCTTAGAATTATTGCATTGTGATTGTGATTGGAGATTGCATTTCAATAAAGGAGTTCAAGCTAGAAGTCTCATATTTGATGTAATGATCATATTGAATGGTACCTTAGTATGCATGTGAAGTGTTTCTGATAATGATAGTTGGATGTAGGTGCATATTTTACATGTAGAAATCATATATGTGCATTGGAAAAGACAAGAGGGATTCATATTTGCATTTATATGATAGATTAAACATTATAGTATTGATCTTTAAGAATTTAGAATACTTAATCATAATTTCTCAAGAATACAATCAAACTGAAACCATAAACCAATAAGCATAAGTTTACATCAAAAGTGTTTGACAATATTCCCTGAGGAAAAAATCATATTAGATTAGACAAGGGATATTACACTAGTATCAGAGCTTTGATCCTACCATCATGGATGGTTAAAGTTTCTCATGAGAGGTCATCATAGGTAGTACACTCGTAGAAGAGAAGAGAAAGAAGATATTTGGAAAGAGGATAATTGTTTTGAAGACATACCATTAGTAGAAATGGGTGACAGGACAGAAGATGGACCACCAAGAAATGAAAGAAGAAATGAAAGAAGAAATGAAAGAAACAATGAGGATAGAGATCTTAGAGACTTTTTTGAATGAATGACTCAAGATTTTGAAAGTTTTACAACAATAATACAACAATAGATGCAACAAAATAGGGTTATAGAGGATAAAAAAAGTATGGTTGAGACACCTAGGGCACATCATACTCCTTCACAAACTATAGATAGACCTAATTGACATGCACCTTTTTGAGGGAAGAGCAAGAGGTAGAGAATATTGAATAAGAAGAGGAACCAAGTTATGCTGATTTGGTTATGGTAGAAAATTAGGAGTGGGAGTTGTTGACACCACAAGTGTGTGAGTGCATGAACTTTGATAGGTTAGTGAATTAGGGGAGAGAATACCATAGGTTGAGACAAGAGAAAATACCTAAGAACCAAAATAGGGAACTTAAGCAGGCTACTAGCAAGCTCACATTACCCATGTTTGATGGAAATTGGAAGGTTACAATGTAGCCACGGATTCACAAGTTTAATAATTTCTTGACATTTTGACCCATGACAAAAGAAGAAACTATCAAATATGCCACTTTACATTTGGAGGGTGTAGCACACAAGTGGTGTTATGATGGGCTAGTTACATTGTAGTATAGCCAGAATACATCCTATCAGGAGTTTATGGACATATTGGTGGAATGTTTTGATAGGATGGATCCTAATGTGTACTTCACATATTTGGCTCAACTTATGTAGGTTGGGAGTTTGGAGACTTACATAGGTGAGTTTCAGTGTCTATCAATTATGGTTCCCAACATTTCAGAGCGCAAATTGGTTGTATTGTTCGTAGAGCTTAGTGGAACCAATGAGAGGATGGATAAAATCCTTTGATCCTCGTTCACTTCAGGAAGCTATGAGGAAGGGTAGGATCATGGAGTTTGCAACTCCTAAAAGCAAGAGTTCAAATAAGGATGTTCCTTCTACTAGCAGTGTGAGTCCTCAATAGTTAGACAAGAAAAAGAAATCAAAAGTCACATAAGATGAGGAGTCTCGAGAGGAGTTGAGGAAGAAGAAATTGTACAATTGGTGCAAGGAACCTTATAATGGAGATCATGACTATCATTTGAGGCCTAAGTGAAAGGCCAATCATATCATGTGGGCATATTATGAGGATTCAGATTTAGATCAGAAAGCTTTAGAGGATAATCAAGACAAAAGGCATCTTTAGAGATTGGTAATTTGGCTCCTTTGGCATATGTTGCTAATACACAGGATGAGACTACATTTAGATTTAGAGGGGTAGTCAATAGACAACGATGCACTGCTATGCTTGACACTGGAGCTACACATAATTAAATCAATGAGGATTTTGTGGCCAGATTTAGACTTTAGACTAAGGACTTTGATGGATTCAAAGTTAGATTTGTACATGGATATACCCCCACATGCACAAAATAGATAAGTAATCTCACTATGTTATTGGGTGATTATGAGTTACAAACTACTTTTTATGTGGTCAACTTGGGTGAGATGAATATGGTGTTGGGAATGAAATATCTCTAGGAATTGGGAGTGTTCACCCTCAACATTCCTAAGATAGAAATGAAGTTTGAGGGAAATTATAGATGGGATCTTGCATTCTATCTCTTTTTGTGGGTGCATGGATGAAAAGGGGAAGAATGGGGTGAGTTAGGAGGATCATGTTATGATTGACAATCCATTGTTCGAGTTTAATGTTGTATGGTCATTGGATAATTCACTCTTTGAGTTTGATGTTGATCACTCACTTGATTCCAACCCTAAGATGAGTATTTATGATAGCATTTGGGATCCTTCTAGTGCACCGAGATTTCAAATAGGACTCACAAAGGAGATTTAAGAGGTGTACATGGTGAGGAATGCATAAAATTTCACATTTGATCCTCATGTACATGATTTATTTCATATGCACAATTTAGTGGTGCATGTTTTGGATAGTTTTCCTTGTGTAGATATTGGAAGCAAATATGGTCAATTTTTTGAGATGCATCCTTTTGAGATTCATACTCATATGAAACTTGGTGGTGAGATTGAATTGATTGAATTGGTTCACTTAATGATTTTGGTAGTGTTATAGGAATTTTTGGTGATAGCACAATCATCATGCAAATATTTATGTGGGATCCTAGTGGGGGAGAGTTTTCTTGTAGTTGTGCATTTCTTGGGGACAAGCAATTTCAGGGAGGGCCGACTGTGATGTCCCCTTTTTTCCTGAAATTGGATTCCTGGATTTAGTGGAATTGGAGTAACAAGGGAGATAAATAATTAAATTAATTATTTATAAGTTTATTAATTAAATAAATATTATAAACAGACCTTATATTTAATTAATTTAATAAAGTGACTTTGATAAAACATTTTATTATAAGGTCACTAACATAAAATAAAATAAAAGTATATCTTTTATCCCATATTGGCAAGGAAAGTGTGTGAGCTCTGTAATGCCCCACCAAGTAACCCTAAATAAAGTTGTAATTAACAACTTAAGTAGACCAATTTTTTTTTAAAGTGTAATTAACATACACATTCACTGACTAATTAACAACATCCTCTAAGGCTACAAGGTTGGGATTACTTAAACCCACACAAACATCTTACATATAACCATCACATTTATTAATATTATGAAATAAGCATCATACAATATAAAGATACAACATAACATAATAAGATAGACATCCAAGATACAATTTCATAATCAATTTACTCCAATAGTTACATCACTCATTCCTTGAATGAGGCGATAGTACATAAGTGTTTTTATTGCAGAATTCCACCTCATAACCATAAGAGGGATAAATAACTTATACATAATGAAATATTACAATGCAAGAATAACACAAGAACCGTGAGTTTTCCAACTAGATGTCTTGCCACCAAGTATTAAATATATATGGGGACCCAATGGTGTATGGTGCATGTTCCACCCAACCAAGTGGTACCCGAAGGCCCACCCCCCATGCTAGGAGATAGTAACAAATTAACATGGACAAATATCTACAACCACCATCCAAAGGAAACCTCATACTGACATAACCAAACAAATGCAATAAACAAGTACAACTCAAACATCACTAACATAGGTCACATTGCTTCCAAACATAAATTAGATCAAGTATGTTTAGAGAAGTATACATATAAAACATTTAACAACAGTTGTCCTAGATAGAGTGTCGTCACATAGTTAGTCATGAGCTCTCCTCTGGGAATTCTTCATAGGCTCCGGATATCCTGGTGACCTCAACCGAATCTCGACCCTCATGCTCACTCATGCAGCATCAAATACCTCTCGTAAGGACAAGATAGATGACCATTCCATTTCAGGCCTTCTCACTCATCCCAAGTCTAAACGATCCCTTGTGTCTATGAGTGAGGATACATTATCTTGATTAGTGTGAAAGGCATCCTAATCATCTAAGTACATTAATTTAGTTATCACTTAATTAAACTACTTCCAAAGGTTACCCGGTTTACCTCTTTGGGCTCTAGTACCTAACATAAGCCACTCTTCTATTCAAAAACAGACACCCAAGCCATCCACCAAGAGAATCACAAGTGCATACAAACTAGGCATCATAACCACTCCAAACATCTTGGAGGTAACAAAACACAGTCCACTCCTTTCACAGGAGGTACAAAACATCCCCGTTCATGGAAACCGAGTAAATACTGAAAAGACACCATGAACTACCAAAGGGAAAAACAACTGGTTGACATAAAGATTCGACAACCCTCATCCTCTAAGATCTTTTGGAAGACTTACAAATTTTGGACTAAAACTCAATCCAATATCCCACAATGCAACTAGATGACATAGCTATAAAGAGCTTTCAAGTCATAATTCAAATCTAATATTTGGATTTCCTAGATCCATAGTCATTCCACAGTAACGTTGACAAAGTCAAAAGCACGATAACAGGGTTAAGTCAAATATTCATATAACCCCTTCCCCATTTTCTTTATAGAAAGTCTTAAAACAATTTAAACTTATATCCCTTTTCAAAATATGGAGAAAATAAAACATTTAAGGCAATCATGAGGAAATTACTATTTTGGACATAATAAATCCATATATCTTTCCTATTCCATTCTCTATAATTAAATTTCTCTAATAGACAATAAATAAGTTAAAATAACTTATTGCCTCATCGATATAACAACTCCTTAATTAAATTTTAAAACAACATAAATCTATACAAGTAAATCTTTCCAATTTTCTAACCAAAACCCATACCTCATTCAATTTTCCTTTCAAAACATGCAATTTCTTCAATGTGTAATAAAATATCTTTTTCCTTATCTAATTTACCATGCATTCAAATCTTATCCTTTAAAACTTCATTCAAAACTAGATCACATGCAATTTGTAAAAATAAGATAAATATTGAATGTACACCTAATTGAAATTACTCATGTAATATATACATCAAATATATATTAATATATTTTACTAAACAAATACATCATTTAATAAAATATATTAATATTCAATCAATAATTTCCAAATGCTTATGCTATTTAAACATTTAAATTAAACTCAAATGTTTTAAAACATCCTTTCTTAATATACAAATTTACACACTATATTTATTACACATTTTATTAAAAATATATATTTAAATATTTAATATTATTAATTTTTCCATTGTAATTAAATATCAAATATATATATTTTTATGAATAACCAAATACTATTCATGAAACCCTAAAAGCTTATGAAATGGCAAACGGTTTTCGGCACTGGTTCACACTTAGTATGTGTAGCAGACAATGCCAAAACCCACTCCAATGTATTTGGGGGAGGGGCGGCCGAGTAAACCCAGCCAACCCCCTTCCCAAACACATTGGGTGCGGGCGGCGATAGTATAGATAGAGGGGCTATGGAGGGGAGTCTCCCTCCACACAGCTGCTCCCATATGGGGCAGCGGTGGGAAGGAAGATCCTCCCCCAAATCCCTTAATAAAACAAAACCCCCGTCCCCAAAGAAAATAGTGAACAATTAGCTTGAAAGGAAACGTGTTTTTTCATAAGTTTTTAAACAATTTTAGGAATTTTCGTCCATTGTATGGACAACGCAAATGAAACTCAAACCAGCATATTATAATGTTAAAAAAAATGTATATATATATAAAACGGATTTGACATAAAATA
>CM021110.1:327855010-327906512 GCA_007115665.2 Sequoiadendron giganteum
TGATGCCTAGTTTGTATACAGTGATGATTCTCTTGGTGGATGGTTTGGGTGTGTGTTGTCGAATAGAAGAGTGGCTTCTGTTAGGTGTTGGAGCCCAAAGAGGTAAACCGGGTAACCTTTGGAAGTAGTTTAATTAAGATGATTAGGATTCCTTTCACACTAATCAAGATAATTTATCCTCACTCATAGACACAAGGGCTCATTTAGACTTGGGATGAGTGAGAAGGCCTGAAATGGCATGGTCATCTATCTTGTCCTTATGAGAGGTATTTGATGCTAAATGACTGAGCATGAGGGTCAGGGTTCGGTTGAGGTCACCAAGATATTCGGAGCCTATGAAGAATGCCTAGAGGAGATCTCATGACTAACTATGTAATGACACTCTATCTAGGACAATTGTTGTTAATTTTTTTATGTGTATAGTTCTCTGAACATACTTGATCTATTTTATTTCTGGAAGCAATGTGACCTATGTCAGTGATGTTTGAGTTGTACTTATTTATTGCATTTGTTTGGTTATGTCAGTATGAGTTTTCCTTTGGATAGTGGTTGTAGATATTTTTCCATGTTACTTTGTTACTATCTCCTATCATGGGGGGTGGGCCTTCGGGTACCACTTGGTTGGGTGGAACATGCACCATACACCATTGGGTCCCCATCTATCTTTACTACTTGGTGCCAAGACATCCAGTTGGACAGCTCGTGGTTCTTGTGTTATTCTTGCATTGCAATATTTCACTATGTATAAGTTATTTATCCCTCTTATGGTTATGAGGTGGAATTATGTAATTGTAACACTTATGTACTATCACCTCATTCAGGGAATGAGTGATGTAACTATTTGAGTAAATTGATTATGAAATTGTATCTTGGATGTCTATCTTATTATGTTATGTTGTATCTTTATATTGTATGATACTTATTTCATAATGTTAATAATTACTACGGTTCTATGTAAGATGTTTTTGTGGGTTTAAGTAATCCCAACCTTGTAGCCTTAGAGGATGTTGTTAATTGGTAAGTCAATGTGTATGTTAATTACACTTTGAAAAAAAAAATTGGTTCGCTTAAGTTGTTAATTACAACTTCTTTTAGGTCTACTTGGCGGGGCATTACAAGCTCTCCCAAGAAAATTATAAAAGTATTTCATGGACTCATTCTTGGACATCTAGTTGTTAAATATTAATTTGAATGATTTCATTAGGGAAGCCTATGGTTTCTATAGGTCTAGATTCGATCATTGAGACAAAAATCTCTCTTTGATTGGCATAATTGAGGTGGTGAGATATTCATTCAAAGGATTGTAGAAGATTGGAGGAGTTACTTCAGAATTCTCATTGCACAAACTTTGTGGCCAAAGGCCAATTTTGACTTAGCTTGATTTGAGGGTTTATAGGAGACATTTTGGTGTATTGAGTCTTCATCATTTTTGCATTAGGAGGTAGGAATTATGTCTTGCACAATCTAATTTTATATCAAAAATTTACACTAATCTTTGTTAGCTTGAGGAGCCACGTTTTTGTACATATCTCTATTGTTTTGTATTGATTTCTTCATGATATTGCAATGCTATATTCCTGGAGGGTTGTTAATGGAATCGCATGCAATTTGAAGAATTTTACAAGTTGATTTCAATTACATCAAAATTTTGATATCCTAGAGCAGGGGCAGCCACCCAAGGAAGGGCAATTTCAAGATATAAGGTGGAATAAAATCCAATAAAATTATGGAAGCATTATTGTGTTATTAAAATATTAGGTGTTGCTTGTTTGGAGGTGAATTCACTGGGCATGATGAGAATTGAATGATTATGTCCAGGTTTTCACAAATTGACGTTATTTGCATTTGAGTCATCTTTTCATAATAGCATTCCTTGTTGGCTTCATCAAAATAATTTGGCATTGTAATTAGGATTAATTGCATTGTCATTTTATTTTAGCATGTTGTTGTAGATGATAATTGTAATCAGATTTGGGCATTGTATAAGATTTACATTGTAAGCCAAGAGTCTTGGAATTATTGCATTGTCATTATGATTGGGGATTGTATTTCAATAAATAAGTTCAAGTTGGAAGTCTCATATTTGATGTAGTGATCATATTGAATGGTATCTTAGTATGCATGCCAAGTGTTTGTGAAAATGCTAGTTGGTTGTAGGTGCATATTTTACATGTAGAAATCATATATGTGCATTGGAAAAGACAAAACGAAGTCATATTTTCATTTAGATGATAGATTAGACATTATAGTATTGATATTTAAGCATTTAGAACACTTTGTAATCATTTATCAAGCATACAATCAAACTGAAACCATAGACCAAAAATAATAAGTTTATATCATAAGTGTTTGACAATATTCCCTGAGGCAAAAATAATATTAGATTAGCCAAGGGATGTTATAGAGACAAAACTAATCTTTGGTGGTGACTCATATTTTGGGATGATAGGAAAATTTAATTGTGCAAATTCATCCTCCTCTTCCATTTTTTCCTCACATGTGATGGGAGTGTCTACTGAGAAGCTAACATTTAGAGTGGGCTATGGTGATGAATGTCTTAAAGGCATTATTTTTGTAGCTTGTTTCCTAGAACAAGCATCTCTTCCTTTCTCAAAGGATATGAGAGGTGCATCCTTTGTCAAATCATCTTCATGCAATACTAATTGATCAAATCTCTCCAAAGGGTCTTGTATTTCATTGAAAGCCTCTATATATGATGAACTATGATTCTTATTCCACACCTCTACCATCATTACTCTATTTTATGCAGTTCTCCTTTTTGCAGCTTGAAATTCATCATAGTTTATAATTGTGTCATCAACAAAGAATTCATGTTCATACTTTTTCAATTTATGTGTCATTTTGGCATTATCAATAAAGTTTGCAAGATCTAAATTTTCTCTCTTATTTCCTTGTGGGATGCTATAATGATCTAGCTTTCTACCAATGGAATCATGTCCTTTCTTTGAAAATACAAAAATCACCAAAACATAAGATCCTATGCATGAGAGACTGCTTGCCATAACTTTTGAGGTTCATGTATTCCAAATAATCCAACTACCACCATTTCTAGGTAGGAGATCCTATCATGATCTGTTCTAGGTAAGAGAAATGGTGTTTCCTCGAATCCATACACTCTAATCATGGTGAAATCATCATACATATACTAATTTCCCTAGTTGTGGTTTAATTTTCCTCTGAGATCTTTCTCCTTGGGTCTGAAAAATCTCTATATTTCTGGGGACAAGTTGTAATTACAAGGATGACCAAGCAAATTATATAGGGGCTTCACAAAGTATTATTTTAAATATAATTAATGTGACCTTCCACGCCTATTGTCCCAAATTGAAGTCCACATGTGTACTGGTCTTATATTCTCATCATCATCCAAGTCCTTGTTTCGTAATTCTTCTCCCCTGATTCCCAAATATTGTCCCTCATATAAAACCATATGCACAATAAAAAAGTAATGTTTATAATCGATTGCATTGCTATTATTCTTTATGGAGGTAAGTTACCTCTTCAAATCCTCTTCCAAATACTTTGCATAATTGAATGTTCTAACATCTTGGTTTTGGATGTCTATTGCTAGAACCATAGGAGCTATTGCCATTTCATGAGGAACATATATTCCTAGGACTTGTTCAACTAAGTAGTAGATATATTCATAATATTCTTCAAATAATTAAACAAAAAATGGTGTTTTTTCATCACTAGAAAATATTTTGAGATTATTTATTGTATCCTTGGGTCCACGCAACAAAATCCTCCATATTTTGTAACTTGTGTCCATAGTACGATACTCTTCCAAAAGATCTCTAATTTTAAGTGGCATATTAATAGATAAATCCAATTGGAAAATCATAGAAATGTAATCCCTAGTAATGGCAAGAAAATGTGACCCATCATGTAAATGAATTATCTATGTTTTGGGATTATACATTTTAGCTAGTACTCTGATCATCTCTACAATGATGAACGCATTCAACATCACTAGCTTTCCTAGATTCATCCTCCATGGCTTTGACACAAGATTATGCCTATAATTCTTCCTATAGTGGTATATGTAGAGGCCATATCCTCATTGTGGATTCCATACATCTCCTAGGTTTCTTTTTTTATCTTATAATTTCTCGACTGAAGGATTTAGTTGTGTTTTTTGACTAGAATTTGGTCTAGAGCCAAGACATTGTTTGATTAAATCTTGATTTAATGGCATAGTTTCAATTATCTACCTTTTTACTTTAGGTTTTTTTAATATTCCTTCCATGCTTTTAAAACCCCAAGTCTTCTATAATTTAAGAAAAATCTAGATAAAATCTTTAGTTTTGATTCTTGGGTATTTACTTGAACAAGTGCCACTTCCTCCATGCTGCTCCACTATTTAGCAATCCATGTTCTCCAATTTTTAGCTCTAAATCATGTATGATCTAAAATATTACAAGAAACATATGATCAAAATTTGGAACATATCATTCAACTTTGGTTCATAAATTTTGTTACTACAAACTTGCTAATCAATGGTAGCATTAATGTTAGTTATATCTTTGAAAACTTCATTGGTCATGACAACTAGGTGAGGAGTACCTTTTCATTGTATTAGAGGGACTATAATTCTACTCTCACCAATATATCATTCTCCCTTTGTTTCTCTTTTTTATAGTTTTGAAGTTGCATGTAATTACTTCCCTTCGATATCTCATGGTCTCCTTGAAAGCTATTTCCTAAGTGTTACTTTATTTACTGCTTCTTTTATTTTTAGATTTCCTCTTCTTTTTTATTGAACTGATCAAAGAGACCTTCATTAGTGTCCCCCCGATATAATCTTTTCTCTTTTATATTTTATTCCCAATTGTTTTTGTAGTTTCGAAGGGACTTATATATATTACTAAACCTAATAATTTAGCATCTCTTCAAAATTTGCATTCCATCAGTCTGTCTTGGATTTGACATTTGTTCATCAATTATTGTATAATAATCTGTTATGTCAAAGATTTTATTTTTGTTTCCTGAGTGCTAAAATATTTTGAGACAATTGAAATCTTGAGCTTTTTTTAGTGTTTTACATTTCGGTCTATCAGAGAGACAACATATCTTCTCCCTTCAAAACTTTCAGTTGTCTTCAAAATATCTCTTTTCGGGTTGTTGAGGAGACTCTAGAATATGTCCCTTTGATACATGGTACTCTCTTCAACATTTCATGTTAGCTTGTTCCATCATCCCATTGAAGAGATTGAGATGCAACTCTCCCTGAAATGACATTGTCTCATTGACACATGTTTGTCATAGTGGCAAGTTTAAGAGAGAGTATATATTAAGGTTGGAATTATGGGATGGGTAATTTTGGATAATATTTTAATAGAAGTGGGTTTAAAGTAATTTTTGTTATGGAAAATCTAGGTTTGTTATGAAAATGTGATGGTTTGTAGGAATAGTACCCATGGTGTAAATTTGAAGGGTCATATTGAGGTGACGAGGACTAGTAAAACATTTAGGTTAATTTGTGGTTCTAACACCTCCTAAGGCTCAAAATATCCTCTATCCATGCTCACAACAACCACAAGTCCAGAAAAAACCTGTTCTTATCCTAGGACTGTCTCAACATAATGTTTCTCACACATATAACACAAGGAATAATATGAAACAAAAAACCATACCTACTTCATTACCATTGTACGTCAACCTATTTTTCCTAGTGCTCCTCATTTTCCTTTGCATTCTGGAAAGGATTATGATCTTGTGGAACAACTCAAAAAAATCATGCAAAGATTTCCTTATGGGATTTTATTTAAGCTTCACCTAATTACTATATAATGCTTCAAAATGTTTTATAATAAGTTGTTATCCCTCCTACTGCACAACCAAATGATGTAGAAAATAAAGGTATGAATTAGGTAAACTTATACATTACCTTCCATCAAGATGAGTTTCCTCCATTATAAGTGAAAAAATAAAATGAAAATTTCATCGTAATGGTTGTCATTAATAAGTATGGAATAAAAATAACTATCATTTACTATGGCTTGGATTTTAACATGTGTAGTGTGAACATCTTAGATATGATTGAAGTGGACAAAAATATTATTGAACCTGATTCTTTATCTATTTCTGGATTTGATAATGTAGGGAAAATAACACTCGCTATGATAAAATTTCCTATTATATTTGGGAAGGTCACATTGCAAGCTCTTATCTATTTCATGGCTCAATATCTCTCATATAATATTCTCTTTTTTAGAACTTGGATTCATGAAATTAATGGGGTATGTTCAACTCTTCATAATTTAATGAAATATGTCTATAACAAAAAGGTTTATACAATCAAGGTTGACCTAATAAAGAAAAGGAAATTCCCTTGAAAAAATGATACAAACTTCAAAAGTTGAACCTATGCAAGAGTAACAAAAAAAAAAAAAAAATTGAAAATTTCACAAAGCTATTGGATTATGGTTGGGTTTATTAGTTTTTACACCTAAATTAATGGGATAATACAAAATTATGCACAAACTAGGAAAAGAGAAAGAAAGATACAAAATATCCACACATGTTGAGTCATCAAAAGAATGTGATTCCACAACTTTTAGAAATGAAGAGGAAAAAAAAATTACACATCTACATGAAGAGTGTGATCATGAGAAACCACCAAATCAAAAAGCGATGTAAAATATTTATTGAAGAGGTTATGAAGTTTTGAAAAAAAATGGTTATAGTGGAAAAGGACATGGTGCTAGAGAACAAGGCATTTTTATCCTTATAGAGCTTGGCATACGAGAAACAAAAAGTGTTCTTTGATATTGTCCTTCAAAGATAATAAAAGCATCAAAAAAGCCTTCACTCAATACCAACACTATTACAAAATATTATTCTAAGACAAATTTAACCTTGGTTTATCCTAAAGTCATAGATACTACATGTGGAAAAATCTCATTGGATATGCATCAAACTAATACTTTGTCTACTCATTATAGTCAATAACATTAGTGCCTGCTCCTTGCCATGTGGTATTTGTAGTATCATAGCATATTGAATACCATGCATGAGGGTATAAACTTGGATTTATGCAATCATATTTCCTATTTTCAAGGAGGAACATATCATCATCCATTTTTGGCTCACCTTTTTCCCTTGGGGGGCAAGGGATTAGGTAGCCTTTAGTATGTCACTTGCTTTTCCTCTTTCGGCTGGTTGTTTTCCTCCCATGTATATATAAGAGCAATATTGGGATGCAGAGAACATGTGTTAAGTTGGATGACATGTAAGGTACTTTTCAACATTATCTTTAGCATTTTATATGGGGGGAAACCCTCCTTTCATGATGTAGATCTATCTCGGAAAAATATTTTTTACATAGGGATTTCTGAATAAGGATCTAATGTATTGTGATTTATTGTGTTCTAATTTAAAGTAATTTATCACAACATGGTGTTTAAAAATTTATTTAAAGTGGGGGAATACATGTTCCAACTCATTATTTTCTTCAAGGTGTGGTCTTCTTACTTCACTTGATGTGTCTTCTTGGATGTGACATTGGGTTTGATGTTCCACAAGGGCATGACCTTTCTTGGCCTATGTCATTATTCTTAGTGGTGATGCTATGCATTACATTCCCTAAGTTTTCAATATTTTATCCTTGACTAGTCCTCTCTTGGAGAAATTAAGCATGATTTTCCCTAAGGTGAGACCTTTCATGAACTAAGAAAAACCCCTTTGAATATCTTATTGCAGGTATCAAGGCCAACAATCATAACACAACTTTCTTGTCAATGGAACCATTATGGTTTTAACAGCTACCAACCATAACACAATTTGATTTCTTGTGGATCCTTTTTCATGAGTCCCTAGCATAAGGAAACTTGGTAGCCTTGTGGAATATTTTTGTGTTGCACCTTATCAGAGTTATGAGGTATAAATTTTTTATGGTTAGTACAATTGGAGCCTATAGACCTTTCATAACTGTCCCATCAACCAATTTTTTGGTCTCACCTAGTAGACAACTGATTTTCACTAGCTTGTGTGAGTAAATTTTATTTTCATAGTGGACAACTAACTCCCACATGTAAACATTTTTAGACAAATATCTAAGGCTTGATCCAACCAATTGGAGAAAAAATTGAGGATTGATCCACCGTTCTTTCTCTTCTCATTAATTTTGGCATAATTTTCTTATGTATCTTGTCTTTCTTTTACATATTTAACATAGGAATGTGTCTCTTTGTGCCTTTGTTGGTTTACCATGAGATCTTAAATCTTGAGGGCTTGATCATCCTCCTTCACCTTTGTTGTCTTATCTTTCCAACAGTTGTACAATTAGGCCTCTCTTGACCATATTTCTCTACTTTAGTCTGTGTTTGATTATAGGATTCATCCTCTCACTAAAGTAGGGGCCGAATGTAGTGTCAAAAAATGTACTTCCTTACATTTTCACAATATGCTCGAATACCCTTATTAATTAGACTTAATTAAGCCTGTAATTTACCCAATTATGTATTTAAAACCCTGATTAGTCTCATTTTCTAAAAGGGGGACTTTTATTAAGAAATTGCAAGAATTAATTAAATTACCATGAAATTGGTGTGTCCTACATTTGGGGCCTCAGACCAATTCTCCCAAGGGTGAACGAGTTCCCTTTAAGTTTAGGACCTAAATTTTTAATATGTTTTTGGTGGAATTTTATAATTCAAATTCAATTTGCAATTGTCGGCTTTTGATGTTTAATGTTTAGGAAATTATAAAGTTACTACATATAAATGGAAGGTATTTTTATCAATTAAAATCCTAGAGAAAGGAAGAGATTATTCCTAAAGCTAATATTACTACCAAAGGTGTTCAAGTGTATATTTATCAGTCATTTACTATGGCATTTAATATGCCAAGCACCATGTCAATGTTATATTCATTCTTAGATGTTTTTGGAGATAACATTATGATTTAAGTTTCAAGCATTCAAGTCAAAATTCAAGCATCAAGATCACATCATCAAAGAAGAAATTTCATACAAGATCAAGAATTTGGAGAGATGTATTAGACTTCAGTCCTTAATGGGTTTCATTCAACAATTTGGTGAGTTGCAACAAGAAAGTTTTCATTCATCATTGATTTCATTCAGTTTTCAATTCATGTCAAGTTTTAACTATAGAAATGGGTTTTAACAAAGGAAAACCCCAATTCACCAATTTTATTTTATTTTCCCTCTCTTTTTGTTTGCAGATTTGTAGGTAAATAAGCATTGAGATTGATCAAAGGTGCAATTTCGCATAGTTGTTGAAGTTTTCAAGCAACAAACATTCACTTGCAAAATTTAATTCTAAACTTTTGAATATGAAATCCAAAGGAAACAGGAGTGTAGACCTAGGAGAAGAGGACTATACAAGAATATTTTGGATCCCTATAGTTGTTACCCATCATAATTTTTAAAAATAAAATTTTTTCTTCTTATTTGAGTGATCTTGCATCTTTATTTTTGAAAATGTGGTGGGATTCTCCAAGTTCCTAACCTCTTGACGTGATTTTTCCAAATTCTCTAACCAAGTCTTTGGGTTTTGAAGTTTTGAAACTACTCAACTGCCCAACTTAGTTGCAACTCCTGAAGTTTCAAGTCTTATCCAATGTTGTTCCATGCCATCGGTATGTTGGAGGTTCTTAAAATTTAGAACTCTCAACAAATGGTTATAAATTTTTATTCCTCAGCAATGAGGCGACCACGACAAGATGCTCAACTTTCAAAGCATTAGCCCATTTACTGAGTTGTATGAATCCTTTAAGGGGATGTCTTTGCAATGTTTTAAAATGCCAAATTGAGCTTTAAACGTAATATTTTAAATCCTCTGAAAGGACAAATCTTAAATAAGGAAGGTGGTGAAATTGATTTAGTAACACATCGAATTTTTTTTTCATGGAAAATAAATGGTCACTCTTTGCTACAAAAGTTAAGTGAGCCTGCATATGAGGAAAGGTGGCAACATTTCTAAGCTCAATTTTTTCTCAAAATGGAACTGACGGGAATTTTAAAATTTGTCAAAATTTTGCCTAATTTGGGCATGACTGGTTACTTTTCGACGCTGGAGGTCTAATGCTTAGGGTTCAGGGTTTTGGTTACCCATGGTGAAATTGATTGGTACCTTTCTAACCCTCACATTATATTTTAGCATTGACCTGTTATTGAGGGTTATCGACCACTTAAGTCATCTAATTGAGCCTTTCCTTCATCCTCTTACCGACCCCTTTTCAGCTAACCTATTGGTATTCTCTTTGCCACTTAGGCCTAAATCTTTGTGCCACCAAGGGTTTTTTTGGCCAGCCCCACCGTTATATTATATTTGTTTCTATGCAGCTTGGCGGACCATCCAATCAAAATTTTTGATCTAGACCGTTCCTTGCAAACCTCGTAGGTTTGTTTGCTGATGTCACCAAATGAGTGCGAGGTGTGCGAGATGCCACCATGTTTCAAGTACAGAGTTGGGGCGCTCTCCTGATGCGCCAATAGTGACAAGTGGATGTCTTTTCATCGATGGGAATTAAATTATGGGATTAATGATGACCACCCCTCATAGGCCTCCCACAATCAAATTAATGTTCTCAAAGGTACCATGAGGTTTGCAAAATGGTGACATGTGGCTTGGATCTTGGAACAACTGGGGCTAGGTGGGGCCTGCCACTCGTTCGCGGCTTCCTATTTTTGAGGTGTGTGACTGGCTATTGTTTTTCCCAGGTAGTGATGTGGATTTTCAACGATCATTGACTCAATCTGAGTTGTTTGAATTGCCAAGTCCTTTTCACATCAACGGTTTGATTTCAAAAGGTTACTGTTCACCCATGTCAGAATTTTTTTCTCTGAAGGTTATTAATGGTGCGGATTTTTCAATGGATGTCCTCTTGATCTCCTTGTGTGTGAGCAGTATCCTCCTAATAAATGCAATGATGGCTTGTACACCATTGTTCCATAATCTTGGAATAATTTTGTGGTGGAAACATTAGCCACAAATCACTCGCATACTTGTACAACATTTGGGCAATTAATATTTCCTAGAATAGTTTTCTCTATAAATTCCTACTAAATTGCTCAGTGTTATCATCACATTTTGAGTTGGTCCTTTTGCAGGTGGTTGATTTTCTTATGGTTTCGAGCTACCTATTTTCAATGTATATGTCCATAGTGCGATGAAGTGCTAGAGTAGGTACGAGGAATTTGTAGCACAAAGAGGAACAACCTATTCTTGGTGCTCCTGAAGCAATTGTTTGAGGTGTGGGAAAGTGGCCTGGGTGCTACAATTCCCCTGTCATGCTCTCTTCGAGCTCTGGTAGCGATGGGTCAGAGAATTACTTGGACTATCATTTTTTTCTCACAACCATGACTGATCTTGTGGGGGTCAACGAGGAGGTCCTTCCAATTTCCCCAATTACTGCAATGGCACTGTTCCATGTTGTTGGAACTAGTGTTGGTATGGACAAAAAAAAGAGAATGGTTTCACTTCACACTGAAGCAAGAACTAGGAGTGGTCGCATATACCAGGGCCATGTGTTGGCTAAGTGATGTTGGTGGGTCATGTGTGTTGTTGGGGTGTTGCTCTTTTGTTGTTTGATGCTATTTTAGTGGTTTGTTTTGATGTGGATGTGCATGTGTGTGGCACAGTCTTTTGTTTTTTCCTCCGACTTGTTACTGGGGTGTAACCATTTTGATTCCTCAGATCATTTATTTTTACTTCTAATGATGAGGAATATTTTTTGGAATGTGAATTTGAATTTCGTTTGATTAGAATGAAATTCATTTTGAAGTTAACAATGGAGCTCGATGCTTGTTGCTCTCCCATTCTAGAAAGGAGATTTGATGGCTCTTTGTTATGGTAAGATTTTTGTGTCTTGAAGCTTAGTGTATGTACAGTCAGTTTTTTTACTGTGGGTTTTTTGAAGGTATTAACTAGTAAATCTTTCTAGGTCGGGAATATTATGAAACAAGCAAGCATTCCTTATGTAATAATAGATATTGAAGAAAATAAAAATATATTAGAACAATTTCTCTCCTGGTTACATGTCATGGATTATGAATGAGTTTATTAATGGTTTATTCATTCAGCTTCAATGATATATTTGAATGTGTACTTCATTTTCTTTCTTTAACTTAATGAGTTAATCAAATTCTTGAAAATGAGTTACAAGTTTGTGATGATATACTCATGATTCATTAAGGAGTACTATTTAAAAGAAAAAACTGAAAATATCATAGTGTAAATCATTATGGTGATAAGTTCATGATGTTTGGGTTATGTTTTGTATGAATACCGCCCAATGGATGTGACACTGGGTAATTTCTTCAAGATTTTTTGAGGCACAAGACTGTAGTTCTAAGTATGGTGGTTATAGATCTGAACATTTTAAAATATCAAACCCTATCTCTTTTGAGATAAAATTCTTACCTTAATTTTTTGTCTCATTACTTTATGATAATTGTTATTATTATTTGGTTTGCCACAACCATGGTAATTGCTATCTAAATGCGTTGGTGGGGATTGTACCTATATGAAGAAGTGTTCTTATAATCATAAAAAAAAATTATCAACACACTTAAGATAACCCTCCTTGGTTATAGAGGTTGGCTACCTCTTAGGGAATTACAAAGCCTTATTTGGAAAAAAAAACCAATAGGAATTTCCTAGCAATATCAGAAAATGGGAAAATGAACCTACGCCTATCATGCAACCAGATTTGAATCGGCCTGAAGAAGAGAAAATCGACATCATTTCTCACTTGCACTCATTGGCATAGAAGGAGAAAACCAGCTATGTTGAGTACAACAGGGTGATTTCCATTTTAGAAGAAGAAGAAGAATGCATTGAATTTCACAATTTAGTTATGGCGATGTAGTTAGAACCCTACAGAGTTATGGAACCTCTAGCGGTTTAACTTCAGACATGCAGTCTTTTGCAACACGTAAAGATAATGCTCATTCTGAAATTGTTTCTGTTTTAAAATCTTTCTTGATTTTGGTTGTTTTTCAGGACCATTATTTTTCTAGTGTAGTAGTTTTGCTGTGCCTATATATATTGACCTCTGAATTTAAGAAAGGGGGGAAGATGGTCATCTATCTTTTAGTGGACATAGTCCTATGGTATGGGACGTTGAGGTTTTGAACTCAAATTTTGACATTGAAGAAATAAAGAAAATATTTTTGATCTATGCATTTTCTATTGTTTTCTTTTTATTACAATTGAACTTTGAATCCTTGTAATTAATCTTCATTGGGTGTCCTTGTAATACCCCTCCATTTTTCCTTCTGGTTGGATAGTATGTCCTTGTGTTGTTATGTTGCTTTGATGTATTTCTGGATATTCGGATACCTTTTTATGTTGTAATTTTCTGTTAGTACCTTGACTATGGTACTCAGCTGTATTTGATCGCTATCTATAAAGCGACGTTAATGTTATATTTTGATGTGATGGTATTTTAATATGATGTTATCTTTATGACATGTTTTGATTAACATAGTGGTTATTTGAATTAAAGATCTTTATGCTTTGGATTATACTAGCATGTTAGATTTGTCAGTTATTTGCAGTGTATTGGTGAAGGGGACGGTATCGTATCACTCGCTTGTGAGCGCCCTGCGATCCCGTGATTCCCTCTTCATGGTGTGTAATTTATGTTGTTCATATTATATGTTATTGTTTACCTAATTTACAGGTTGATAGGTACAGGACATCGACTCCACTTGGTTTCACAGGTGTGAGCATGTTCAATACCCAAAGGTATTCGATTGGGAGATAGTAGCTAGGTTTCTGTGCTAGGTCGTCACCCTAGTCCTTGTATGTTGGTAGTTTTTTGTCAGATTGTGTTGCTTTGGATTTTGTACCCTCTATTTGTTATTTAATTGCAAGTTAAATTAGGTGATTTAAATGGCTTAAGTTATTTAAGTTGTTGAGTAATGCAATATGAAATTATGTTGAAATATAATTTATTTATTATTAATTTAATTTAATTAATAAATAATTTAACCATTGATTAAATCTATTTATTAATTAATTAAATTTTTGATGTTGAATGAATTTAATTTATTTATGTTGAAGTTATTGTTATTTTGTTGAATCTGAAATTAAAGAAAATGCATGAAAGTTAATTTGAGAAATTTGGAATTCAAAATTAGAAAAATGAATTAAAAGTCAATTTGGAATTTGAAAATTCAATTTTTTTTGAAAGAAATTAGATATTTCCTAAATTTATGTTTTGAAGAATTTATTAGGGTGGTTGTTGAATTTTAGGGTTTTATCCTTCTATTGTTGAATTTTTCTTCAATTTTGGGGGTCTTGGAGTTTTTGAAAAAGATTGAATTTGTGTGAGAAAGGGTCTATCAATTTTGTGGGTTTTGTATTGGAGTTGTGAAATTTGCTGATCTGAGGAGGGGATCAAAGGAAGGAGCTGGGCATTGTTTGGATCTTCTCAAACACAAGTTTACCAGGTTCATTTCTTTAGTTTTAATGGTTTGTAAATTCATTTATAAATGGTTTTAGGTTTGGGATGCATGTTTGAAATTCAAACCTTGATCTTTGATTGGAACCTCCATGTTGAAAATATTATCAATCATAAACCTATGTTTGGCTTTAATAAAACCCATTTTAATCTTGCATTTAAAAAATTGAAGGAAAATATTGTTTGGAAATAGTTTTCTTCATGAAAATAAATCATGTCCTTGGCTGGAAATTGTATTTTTTTTAAAATTTGTTCTTCAATTAAACTAGCAAATTCTTTTTGAATATATATATATATATAGATATTTTTTTTATATACCTTTTAGCTGAAGTGATTCAACTATGAAAATATTGTTAAAATGCCAAGGTGTGGCATGGATCCCAAAGAAATCCATAGGTTTTGGGTGTTGTTTTTAAAAAATAAAAATAAAAAATAAAAAATAAAAAAATTAAATTGTCTAGGTGGATGGGGGCTCTACCCCCACCGCACCTCCTATGGGAGGTGAGTGGGGAACCTCCGCAACTATGCTCACACGGCCACCACCGAGAGCGGTGGTCGGCTGTGCCAAGCACAACAACGCCACCCACTGGGGTGGGCGGCTATGCTTGGCACACTCGCCGCCGCTGGGGGCGGGCTGTGAAGCACCACTGCCACAACCTCTGAAATTGCCACCTCCCCTCCTGCATGCGTTGCCCCCTGCAAATAAAATGCGCCACCGCTTCTCCCTTCGGTCGCCGCCCGACTAGAAACGTCACCGTCGGCCATTGTCAAACCAGCCTATGGCCAAAGGAAAATCGTAGCCGCCCAAGCCCTAATCTGCGACGTGTGGCTCGAGACAAGCACGTGGCCTGAGGCATTAGTGGCTTCCCTTTTTAATAATAGAAATGAAAAAAATAAAAAAAAATAATAAGATTTATATATATTTTCATTATTTTATATTGTATTAATATAATATAAAATACATTATATTAATACAATATAAAATAATGAAAATATATATAAATCTTATTATTTTTTTTTATTTTTTTCATTTCTATTATTAAAAAGGGAAGCCACTAATGCCTCAGGCCACGCGCTTGTCTCGAGCCACACGCTACGGATTAGGGCTTAGGCGGCTACGGTTTTCCTTTGGCCACAGGCTGGTTTGACAATGGCCGACGGTGACGTTTCTAGCTGGGCGGCCACCGAAGGGAGAAGCGGTGGCGCATTTTAAGTAATGATATATATATTATGTGTATATTTATATTAAGATGATGTTTTATCCAAGGCATAAATTAAGTTAAATCGAAGAAATGAAAACGTGGTGATTTTAATTAAATCATTGTTTTAAATTTAAAATATTATTGTTGAAAAGTACTTTTGTTTTAAATTAATATGATTCTAAGTCAAGATTGATTTATTTAAATGGTTATAGAGAAAAGATGAAGCTATATTTATTTTCAATGACTTTTGAATTTACCAGGAATAACTAAATATATTATTATTATTTAAATACTTGTAGGGGATTATATATTGAGTTTTAATTTCTCCTATTGTCTGAAAAGGACGTATGGTTAAATCTGTTATTTATTCTAAATCATTATTTTCTAAATGGTTGAAATATACGTCTAATTTATATTTATTTTAAAGTGGTTAGTGAAATTAAACCTTTGATTGAATTTTATCCTTCGTCTAAAGGAGAGGTAGTCAATTCAGTTTTATTAATACAATCAATTACTTAATGTAATTAGGAAAGGGATTTAGCATATCCAAAGGTAGTTTCTTTCAATTGCCTTCAGTGAACTTTCCTTCGTGTTCTTGGTTGGTAGAATGGGATAATTGGGTGTTAATTTGTAAAGTCTTCCAGATGGCTTTTTTCAGTTATGCGGGTTGTTATTTGTGATGTCAACCTATTGTGAACTCTCTTAGTAGTGCATGGGGTTGTGTCTATGTTAGTACCCGGTTTTCATGAATGGAGACATTTGTGCCTCCTGAGAAAGTAGTGGGTTTTGTAATGTGTGCCTCCTTGTCAAGAGCAATTTTGTTATTGTTGCTACCTCCAATGTTTGGAGATGGTTTTATCTTTGTCCCCTCTTGAAAAAGGAGTAGACGTGTTAGCTTGTATGTCGCACCTTGTACCATAGATGTTTGTTTGGTATGTCATTGTCAAATAGAAGAGTGGCTTGTAACGGGGGCCAACACACGAAGTGGTGCCAGGATAACTCATTGTAAGTTATTTAATCAAGTGATAACTAAAACAATACTTAGAAGCTTAGGACTAACTTCACACTAATCAAGATTTTAATCCCTCACTCATAGACCCAAGTCCTCGGTTAGGCTTGGGATGAGATGGGAAGGCTTGTAATGGAAAGGTCATCTATCTTGTCTGTACGACAAGTATTTGGCTCCGCATGAGTGAGTATGGGGGTCGAGATTCGGTAAAGGTCACCAGGATAACCTTTTCCTATGGGGGCCAGAGCCTATGAAGATTCCCAAGGATAACCCATGATGAGCTATGTGATGACACTCTATCTAGGACAACAGTTGGTTCTTGTTTATTGTGGGTATGGTTTCCTTAACATACCTGATGTGACCATAGTTGGTATTCGATTTTTATGTGTATGGTTCTCATAACATACTTGCTCTGCTTTATTTCTGGAAGCAATGTGACCTTGTAGAGTTGTACTTGTGATGTACTTGCATGGTATCAGAGTTGTACTTGAGTTGTTCATGTGTTGAGCTTATGATGTACTTGTGAGGTTCTTGTGATTGGTTGTTTTAGTTTGGTTCAGTTTATGTTAGCCTGTGTCTAGAGGTAGATGGTCCTGGATAGGATTCCTAGTTACTATCTCCTAGCACGGGGGGTGGGCCTTTGGATTCCACTTGGTTGGGTGGCATGCACCTAAATCCGTTGGGTTCTTTCTTCATGTTTGTGTGGATGAGACATCCAGTTGGAGAGCTCATTGGTTTCAGTATCAGTTCATGTGTTATTTCATTTCAGTTGATCCTGTATTATTTTACCCCTTAGTTTTTATCGAGGTGGAAAGTTGTAATTGTAATTATGTTTATTGAACTTACCTCATTCGGGGAATGAGAGTTGCAATCTTATGGTTAATTATGGATTAATGAAATTGATGATTATCTCTTATGCTTGATGTAATTATCTTATTGGAATGTATGTGCTTAATTTATTTAGTAATTAAATGGCATGGTTTAAATCATGTTTTTTGTTGAGGTTCTATATAACCTCTGTCTCGTAACCTTAGAGGTTGTTGGCATTAGTTAGAAAACTTGCTTATTAATTATACTTTTTAAAATAAAAATAAAAATTATTATTCTGTTTAAGTAGTTAAATGCAACTTCCTCTAGGGTTGAGTGGCGGGGTGTTATAGTCCTATTATATGAATCTATGTTTTTTTAATCTCTAAAGCTTTGGATTTGGATTAATTCATCTGTAAAAGTGAATTTTCTATTCATCCTCCTTTGAATGGAATTTGTAAATGTGGAATAAGTGAACTTTGCATCATGTATTTGTGCTTTCTTTACATTAAGCTTTAAATCATCACACATATTTTTATGATTATGAGTAGGTGTTAGTTACCTTTCCTTCTTTCTGGTTAAAAGCATACCCCATGTCTCTATTTATTGCACATTATTCGAAGGTAGTTGTGCCTTGTAAAATAAGCAGAGAGAACTTGAAGTTATCACCGCAAGTGACTCAACTGTTGGCCAGGTTGTCATTTGTGTGGGTTAGAGTGAATGAATTAAAGTGAAAAATCTATTAACCAATAGAGTTTTGGTGAATCTTCTATGGAAAAACCTTGATTTGAAAGATTAGTGCTTTTATTCCTCGGGATTTTGAAGATATCTCTATGTGCAGGGAGATTGGTGAATCCATTTGAAATTTGAAAAGATTATGATACAAAATCAGAAATTTTGAAGAAATGGGGAGAGACCTAGGCCCACCATCCTAGAATTTCTTGCTATGGATGATGAAGTACTTCATGAATTTTGGGAACACTATAAAGAGAGAATTGTTGAAGCTGCAAAAATCGGTTTGAGTATTGAAGCAGATCACAAATCTGCACTTTTGTTGAGAAGTTTCCATGGTAGGTTTTTCAAACTAAAGGAGCTTGAAGAAATAAAACATTCAGTGCAAGTCCAAGAGAATAAAATAAATCAACTCCAAGAAGAACTACGAGTTAATAATGATGATTCTCTAGGTCTCTCTATTCCTCTTTTCTTTCCAACTTTTGATGCTCAGGAAATAGGTTTGATCAAACCCCATGATAATTTGACATCACTAAAGAAAAATAATGTTGGAACTGAATTGTTGAGACTCGTTTTTGCTCTAGAGTTACAAATATTTAATTTTGATACTGTTGAGGATCAAATTTCTTGTGAAGGATGTGAAGATAAGATTGTTCAGATTGACTCATAGCCAGAGTATGCATCTTTTGTGTTTCACTGACAAATTGATAAAAAACAATCATCAGGGTATGTGTAGGATCATGATGGGCCAAAAAGTGGTGATATCTAAGTGATATGATGGCCCATGTGGTTGTCGATCTTATTTTTGCCCAAAATTGATGAAACGAAAAGGGTTTGTAAAGGAGAATCTCAACTTTCCACCACTATAAATTATGCTTTACTTTGAATTTAATAAATAATTATTATTCATTTTCTATTAGAATTACGACTAAAGTCCCAATTGATAGGCTAATTAAAAAAATATATAGCTTTGAAATGGTATCACATTTTTTTAATCCAAAACACATGCCATATTATATGCTTCACATAATATAGGATTAAAAAAAACAAATTGAATTTCATGAAGTTTTGACCAAGTTAAGGTGGTCAGCCATACAATTTTTTATATTTTTTTGAAGTTGTAATAAAATATTCATAATTAATTATTTACTTTAAAAAAATTTACAAAAGAATATCCACCACATTGGGACATGAGTCGCCTACTTATATCTAAAATATTATAAAAAATATTATCTTTTTATTGTGGTTTGGGTGGTCAGACAAACACCTAGTTCTTATTTTTTCCCTGAAATTTAAGTACTACTACATTGAAATTTCAAATTTTCAACAAATAGATTTAAACAAATAAAAATAAACCTAGTATTTTAGAAATTTCATTCAATTTTCTATAGATTCTATTTTTACATATTTTTGAAATAATATAGATAACTTATTCAAATTTTTACATCAAGTTGCCTAACTCTGATTTTCTGAATTTTATTGCCACTTAAGGGCCTATTTTTTCCATTATGATCCTACACATACCCATCAAAATCACGAGTCAGCAATGAATATACGTTTGAGTCATTTAATTTTGAAGACAAAAGAAATTTGGCCTTTATAACTTTGGGAAATAAGATATGTATTGAAAATGAAGTGAATTTTTGTTTAATTAATGACCCCCTAAGATCTGGGATTACAAAAGAGAGAAAATGCTGAAAAAATGCAGAATGGCCCGACTCATGAAGAGTTAAAAGTTTTGGATAATGGCCCTCTCTATGAAGAAGATATTATATTTCAATTATTATCATCTATTGAAGGAGAAGATTCATCTTTTGAAGTTTCAAGTATCGATTTGTCTTCCTCTTCAGTTGTAGATAAGGAATTTTTAGATTTGATTGTAGTAAAGGAAGATGAATTCTCTATAATAAAAATGGAATCCATTTTTTATGAGGCTAATATTTTTTTCAAATTGGAAGTGAGTCAAGATATCAAAAGTGGCTTTATGCATGATGAGTCTGATAACTGGAATATAGAAATTGATGTAGCTTTTATCTTTCAGAACTCTAATTATTTTCACTTGCAATTGGAAAATAGAACAGTATTTTGCAGTTTATTGTTGGGTATATGTAGGATCATGATGGGCCAAAAAAAGGCAATATGTAAGTGATATGATGGCCCATGTGGTTGAGGACTTTTTTTTTACCTAAAATTGATGAAATGAAAAGGGTTTTTAAAGGATATTCTCAACTTTCCACCAATATAAATTATGTTTTACTTTTAATTTAATAAATAATTATTATTCATCGTCTATTTGAATTATGACTAATGTCCTGATTGATAGGCTGATTGAAAAAGTCTATAGCTTTCAAATGGTATCGCATTTTTCGAATGCAAAACATGTGTCACATTATATGCTTTGCATACTATAGGATTAAAAAAAAAATGAATTTCATGAAGTTTTGACCAAGTTAAGGTGGTCACACATACGAGTGTTTATATTTTTTAATAAAAAGTTCATAATTAATTATTTACTTGGAAAAAAATTATTAAAAATTATGCATCACATCGAGACATGAGTCCTCTACTTATCTCTAAAATATTATCATTTTATTGTGGTTAGAGTGGTCAAACAGACACCTATGTCTTATTTTTTCCTTGAAATTTAAGTACTACTACATTGAAATTTGAAATTTGAAATTTTCACCAAATAGATTTTTTCTTTTAAAAAAAATGAACCTAGTAGTTTAGAAACTACATTCAATTTTCTTTAGATTCTATTCTTAAATATTTTTGAAATAATATAGATAACTTATTCAAATTTTTATGTCAATTTTCCTAACTCTGATTTTCTAAATTTTCATCGCCACTTAAGGGCCTTTTTTTCCATGATGATCCTACACATACCCTATTCAATCATGAAAACACAATCCATAGTGAGTAGTAGAAAATTCAAGAAGATTCATTTTATTTTGATGAATAATGGTTGATTGGTAGGCATCTTTATGAATCGATTTATTTCAAAAAATTCAGCTTTACATTCATGGTTTTCAATATATCAATGATTTTGTAGTCGCTTCATGCATGCATACCTCTGTTTCACAATGGTATTTATTTCTCCCTACTAGTAAATGGTTTTGAATAGTCTTTAGGAGTCGTGGTATCAAACTTTTTCCGAGTGCATAGGTGTCTTAGGTTGGTTTTATTTTTAGTCTTTTGGTTTGGTCCCATTTTTGGTTCGTGCCTCATTCCCCTCCACCCCATATGTGAATCAACAGCCAGTTCTTTGCCTTTCTTTCAACTCCTTTTCCTAATGGATTTGGACTAGTCTACCCCAAGGTTCTGAAGTTCTCTACATTTTCTTCAAAAAATTCAATCCCCAATCAGAGCCAATGTTACACATCAAATTTTTTCTCCTTAATTGAGAGATCTTGCATCTTTATCTTTGAAAATTTCACGAGATTCTCCAAGTTCCTAACCTCTTTTCATGGTCCTGCCAAATTCTCTAACCAAGTCACCGGGTTCTGAAGTTTCAAAACTACCTAACTGCTCGACTTAGTTGCAACTCTTGAAGTTTCAAGTCTTATCTAATGTTGTCCCATGCAGTCGGTATGTCAAAGGTTCTTAAAAATTTAGAACTCCTATCAAATGGCTATAAAGTTCTATTCCTCAGTGATGTGGTGACCTTGGTAGGATGCTCAACTTTCAAAGTGTCAGCCCATTTAATAAGTTGTATAGTGCCTTTAAGGGGATGTCTTTTTAATGTTTTAAAATGCCAACTTGAGCTTAAAACACAATATTTTAAATCCTCTAAAAGGATGACTCTTAAATAAGGAAGGTGGTGAAACGAATTTTTAATTTAGATCGACACATTTTTATGGAAAATAAATGGTCATTATTTGTTAATGAAGTTAAGTGAGCCTATGTAAAAGGAAAGGTGGTAGCATTTCTAACTTCATAATTTTCTCAAAATCATACTTCCTAGTGATATAATAGAATTGGAAGATGAACCTGTGCCCGTCATGCAAACAAATTTGAATTGGCCTAAAGAAGCGAAACTCAACATCATTTCGCAGTTGCACTCACTAGCATGAAAGGAGAAAACAAGCAATGCCGAGTACAACAAGGTGATTTTCATTTTAGATGAACAAGAAGAACGTGCTGAATTTTACAATTTAGTTATGGATATGCAGTTAGAACTATACAGATTTATAAAACCTCCAGTGGTTTAACTTCATGCATGTAGTCTTTTGTGACACGTAATGATAACACTTATTCTAAAACTATTTCCATTTTTTACATCTTTCTTGGTTCAGGTCATTTCCAAGACTGTTATTTTTCTAATGTAATAGTTTTGGTGTTCCTAAATATATGGACCTCTGAATATAAAAGGGGGGGAGGTAGATGGTTAGCTAGCTTTTATAGGACATAGTCTTATGGTATGGGAGGTTGAGGTTTTGAACTAAAATTTTGACATTGAAGAAATAAAGAAAATATTTTTGATCTATGCATTTGCTACTATTTTCTTTTGATTATAACTAAAATTTGAATCCTTCTAATTAATCTTCATTAGGTGTCATGTTCTATGAAGCTATGCTTGTGTTATCTCTAAAGCTTTGGATTTGGATTAATTCATCTGTAAAAGTGAATTTGTTGTTCATCTTCCTTTGAATGGCATTTGAAAGTGTCGAATAAGTGAGCTTTGCATCATTTATTATTTCTTTCTTTACCTTAAGCTTTAAATCATCACATCTATTTTCATGATTATGAGTAGGTGTTAGTTACCTTTCCTAATTTTTGGTTAAAAGTATACCTCGTATCTATATTTATTGCACATTATTCAAAGGTAGCTATGCCTTGTAAACTAAGTAGAGAGCACTTGCAATTATCACTGCAAGTGACTAAATTGTTGGCTAGGTTGTAATTTTGTGTGGGCCAAAGTGAATTAATTAAAGTGAAAAAATTGTTAACAAATAGTAGCAAGACCTATTTTTCTTAGGGCGAATCTATCCCAAGAGGACACTCAACATGGGATTTTTTATGGTCGGAGTTTTAATTCATAACCTTCTAAGATCTGCTATAAATTTTCCAATTCTATCAGATTAAGGTTTTGAACTAATGATTCATGTGTTACATTGCATAATTGCATTCATTTCATATTTTACATTTATCTCCTAAAGAGCATTTCAATCTGATTTACACCATCCTCACTTGGAAGGAAAAAAACAAGATCTCTATTAAGGTTGACTCACCTAAGGGTTGAAATTCAATATTCTCTTAGGGGATCTATTTTTCCTAATGAAATGATGAAAATAGGTGTATTACCCCATTCAAAACCTACCTCCCACATTCCCATTCATTTCAAAGATAATAAGAAAGAAGGTAGATTCGCTCCTATGACAAAACCAACCTCACAAACCCTAACAATCATTTGCATGCAATAACTTATCACAAAGAATGAAAGATATTCAAAACCAAAGAAGACTTTCTACAAGCCTCAAAGTAAAAATGCATTAAGAAAATCAGATAATTAAAATGAGATCAATACTTACGAAGGAGATCAAGAAACCCTAAAGTGTAACCTAAAAGAGAAACCCTAGTGTGCACGCATAATAATTAATTATTAATGTGCCTAAGTTTATTAAGTAACTAAAGTGATAAGTGACTTAATTAATTAACCAATATGATTAAATTAATTAAGTGGAATAACTTATTACTTGTTATGCCTTGCATAACCACCCCAACTTTTGCCTTGGTCAAAATGGGTCCCCCTTTGCTATTTTGTACTTAATTGTTTTTGAAAACAAAGTTTGGAGTCTAGTTTTGGTCAATGCTTTGTTTTTCTTTGGTTTCTTTGTCAGAACCAGAACTGGAATAGAATTGGGTTCTGAAAGTTCCTTTGAAACTTGTTTTGGTTTCCATCCCGACCGTCTTTTGTTTGTATCTTTTGTTTTGTTTTCATCGGAACCGGAACCGGAGTGGGTACTAACTTAGTCTTTACCAAAAATTGCAAAATCATAATCAACTCTGATCCCGCCTCCGCTATTTTGACTTTTGGTTTTGGTCTTGCCTTTTTGTTTAGTTTTGTTATGTCAGTCTTTGGTTTTACTTTTTGTGTTTTGTTTTGTTTTATGTTTAGTTGATGAAACCGGAATAGGAATGAAGTATTGAAATTTCTTAAGCTTTTGGATCACTTTCCATTTTAGTTCCACCCCCACCACTTTTTGCTTCATTGACTTTTTGACTGGAGTTACACTACATAGAAGTGATCGTTCTCTTTCAATTCTGACTCTGCCACTACGTGTTAATGCATTAATGATAGCTACTCGAGTAGGTTGAAATCCTCATTTTTAATTTTATTTAAGGATTAAACGAGTCATTATTATCATTATTGAGTTTGAAGAACATGGGAGAGCAGTAGTGGAGTTTGTTTGAGCAAATTAATTGAAGGAGGAGAAGATTGTCGAGATCAGATTAGTTCAGAAGGTTAGTTGCGTTGTTGTGTAATCGAGGTAGGTTTTTTTAATTGTTGTTCTTCATTTTATTTACTGTTGCGTGTTTTGTATATATGTTTGCTCGTGTCTGGAATCATGTTGTTTTCAAATGATTTCAGGTTTCTTGGCGTGTTTGTTTGAATGGTTGTTTTATTTTGTTGATCTGATTGTTTCCTCGTTTTTGTTTGTTTTATTTTTAATTCTTTTTATTTTAGGGCACGGTTGCTTTCACGCTTTAGTCATGATTGCGTTGTGCTGATTTGGATTTACAATGAGTTGATTTAAGTTTAGGTTTTTAAATGGTGGTTAGTTAGATCAGAAATTTACAGTGAGGTAGATTAGAGATTTTACAGTGAGTTAGGGTAAATTGATTCATCGTTTTTACTTAGGTTTTTTGTCGTGTTTGGCATTCTGGTAAATGGCAAGGTTTAAAATCTGTGCCCTAGTTTTATCGGGTTTGTTACATTAGGGTTTTGTGTCTGTCGATCAGTTAGAATATGATGCCCTAAAAGATATACAGTCATTTCCCATGGTCATATGAATGTAGTGTTAAGCTCCTTTTTCATGTTAACTGACCTAGGTTAAATTGTGAAGTTGTCGTATGATGATGATGTCATGGTCAATCTAGGCGGAGACGGGATCGGAATCAATCTGGAACTTGAGAATTTTGTGTTGTAAAGATATCGATTCCATTTCCATCCCGTGTCCGGCTCCGCGTACAATAGAAAATCTTCCTTCAAGTTAACGATGACCAAATCGGAATGGAAATAGAATATGAAAGAATGAAAATTTGGAGAAAACCAAATCTATTTTTCATTCCGATCCCGGTTCCGATAACCTCCCTGATTTCGACTCCAATCCTGTTCATTATTAGAGAAATTTCTATATCGATTTTGACTCCGAGTCTGATAGTGTTGTAAAAAGGGGACTATTTTAGGTTGTGTTTCTGCTTGGTTCTACCTCTGGTGCATATAAGGAAGGTATGGTTTTTAGAGCATGTTTCTATGATAATATCTAAAGATCTAATTAGAGGTTTTTATTTGCAGGAAAGTTGAAAGATGTCAGGAACCTCAGGGGAAGCTGCTCAGAGAAACCAGCCTACATAAACATCAAAGGTAGCATTGAAACCAAAGAAGTTAAAACTAGAACAACTTCCTTATACCTTGAGGTATAATCATGCAAGTCTAGTTGTGAAGATGAGCAAGGTGGAATTAGATTGGTCGGATATCACTGACACTAATTTAGGTCAATACAATTTTGAAGAATGGTATTCAAAAGCGTTTGACAAGGATACTACATTGACTATGGAAAGAATTGTTAGCTCTGGGTTAGCTCATATCCATTTGTTTCCTATATCTGTCCAGTGCCCGAAGCTAATCATGATAGTAGCTAGTACTTACAATCCTGCTACAAGACTATGCATGGATTCACAAGGCAATGTGATTATTAATCTCACTCCTCAAGCATTTTAGAGTATATTTGATGTTCCAAATCCAAAGAACTTAGTGCAATTGAATGAGGCAGAGGCCTTAAAGAATTACAATAAGTATAAGTAGTCGAATAAATCTCATTTGAACAAGAAGTGGCTAACAACAGAAAAGAAATCTCTATCCAAGCTTGCAAACCAGCCAAAGAGGGCAGATTTCTATGAAGAGATATCAAGGTTGATTGTGATGTTGTCTAGGGTGTTTGGGAAGAGGGATGCATTTTACTTCAAGGAGTGGATGTTTCCTTTTATTCAGACTATTTTGAAAGGAGAACAATAATTTGATTGGTCAATGATTGTCTCTGATGCCATATATGATCAGTTAACAAGGATGAGAGAAAACAAGTGCTTCTTTATGACTTCTTACGTTGTTTATGCGGCAGCAAGAGTGGGTGTTTTTCCAGGTCTAAATAGAGTTGGTATAATGGGAGCCTTGGATGGGCAGAAGAAGGTGTGGGAGCACTATGATTAATTATCTCTTCAAGTTGCAGAGGCTCATTTCAAAAGAGTCAGTGATGCATTTTTATATGTGATCATTAACCAATTGAATGGAGATGCAGGATACCGATTGAGCCAAGAAGCTATGCCTTTCATTGCTGAATGGGGATGTTGGTATGTCCAATACCCTAAATTTACATACTTTAGGTTATATGGTTTTGAAGGTCACCCACACTTGCTTCCAAGGTGTTGCAGTAATAGAATAGTGCTTATGGAGTTTGTGTATCAGGCTATGGGAGTTAATGTTACATTTGGGATCAAGCATAAAACTGGATGTCATAAATTTCCCATGAAATTGGGTGAATATAGCTATCAACACTTGAAGGGAGCAAAGGTGGTTTGTAATGAGTTGATACAATTGAAATTGGGATTGTATACAGCTCGTAAGTATTTTGACCCAAAGAAAAAAATGTATGCTTTATTACCTTTAGTGTTCACTAGAAATTTTAATTTGTTAGAAGACTTTTGGAGTGATCGGCAGGATGAATATGATTTGAGAAAGAAGAACTATGAAAGATTTTCAATTGCACTCATGGCAGAGCTAGGTATTAAAGAAAACATTCTTGACACTTTGGTGGATGATGGAATTGTATTGGATCCATCATATGAAGCTTTGAACATTGGCACCAAGAGTCTGGATCTGATTGACTGGGATGTTGAGGAGACCATTGATATCAAGAAGATAGGAAGGCAAGTATTGGATAGGATCGTGCAATGGTTGGTACTAAGAACCTAGACTCCTCAAGAACCAGCTCCTAAGAAGGGTAAAGGGTACAAGAGGATTAAAAGGAAGACACCTCCCAAAGAGCCATTGGAATTGTTTCCTCCGGACATTGAAGAAATAGAACTTGAGGTGGTAGATGATGAAGAAGAAACACAAGAAGGAGATATTCCAATTGGAGAATCTGTTGTTTCAACACCTATATTAGGTGAATCATCCGCTCAAGCCCTAATTATAAGAAAGAAAAGTAAAGAAATTCAAGAAGGAACCCTTCATAGCATGTCTGAGACTGTTAAGGGAAAAGGAGTGGAGGAAGAAGTTCTTGAGGTTGAGATGGATTTAGATGAGACTCTATCTGAAAAGGATTTGCAAGAAAACATGCCTCTAGAGTAGAGTATTGAGCAGATTCTAACACAAGAAGAGCAATGGAAAATGTTTGAAGATGCTACAAGAGATTCTGATGCAAGGGCTATAGTGGAGAAGCAAAAGGAAATGGATGCTAAGATGCAAGTTGATGCTCTACTTCACCAGCAACAATTAAAGGCAAAACAAGTTGAAACAAGGGCAGCAACTGATGAAGTAGAGAAGCAAATGAGGCAACGAGAGAATGAGCTCAAGGTCAAAGCATAAAATGTCAAGTTAGAATTGATACAAAAGATCCATGATCTTGAGGAGGAGAAACCAAGAAACCGAAGGGAAAAGGAAATCCTGGTTGCTAGGTTGAAACTTGCAGAAGAAGCTCGACAAAAAGAGGAAGGAGCAGAAAAGATAAGAAAGGAAAAAGAGGCCGAAGAGCTGATTAGGAAACAACAGGAAGAAGAAGTTGAAGCTGAAAAACTTAATACTTTGGAGGCAGAAAAGATAAGAAACGAAAAAGAGGCCGAAGAGCTGATTAGGAAAGAATAGGAAGAAGAAGCCGAAGCTGAAAAATTTAAGACTTTGGAGGCAGAAAGGTTAGAAAGGGAAAAGCTAGAAGCCTTAGAAAAAGAGAAATTGGAAAGGGAAGTTTTAGAAAAAGAAAGGTTGGAAAAGGAAGGAGTAGAGAGAAATCAGTTGGAGGAAGAAAGGTTAAGGAAAGAAGAAGAAGATAAGAAAATACAAGAACAAAGAGATAGAGAAGATGCTGAGAAATTAGTGCAGATGCATATACTACAGGAACAAAAAGAAAAAGCGAAGGTTGATTCTCAACCTCAGGAAAATGTACAACCACCTTCTATAGTTGTTGCTTCTTCCATGATGACTACTGCTCCAATTGCTCCTACATGGCTGAAATTAGACCTCCAGAAAAGGGCAAAAACAACTCCACAACCTCTCAATTAGGAGGACATGATGAAGGGAATTGAGGAGGAAGGGCCTAAGAAGAAGGCTAAAATTCTACATTCTACCAGACTCATAGATAAAGGGGAGATAGTTGCTGAATGTGCCATGCCTATGATAGAAAAGGAGGTAGGGGATATGCAGCTAACAGACTATAAAATGAGTACGGTCAATTTGGGAAGACCCACTAGAAGTCAACAAATGAATTTTGATTGATGTAGTAGCTTCAACAACTAAATCAAGAATGATAAAGGACAAGCAAAAGAAGGATGAGCTTAAGGCTCAATTGGATCAGTTGCATTCATTCTTGAAGAGTGTCTCCTCTCCAAGGTCACAACAGGTTGCAGCCATTGAGACTCCTATTTTGTTAAGCAAAAAGGAGGTAGATGATTTGGTGCAAGTTAGAGGTAAGGTGGAGATGGTAGACAAATGGATAGACAAATTGAACCAAGAGGTAGGTGAGGTTTTAAGAAAAAGATTTGAAGCTTACAAAGAGGCACAAGGAGTAATAAAAGAGATGCATCAATACATTGAGGCATCAGAAAAATAAGAAGAAGAGTATAAGGAGTATAGTGAAAAGCTAGAAAAGATAAATACACTGCCTCTAACTATTTTTAGAACAGTCTATACTTGAGGATGATAACAAAGACTTTGTGGAGAAGACTTTTCGCATACTCAAGTTTAGGAGTGGCCTTTTGAGCAAACACAAGGATGAGATTTAGGAAGCAGTTAATAATTTGACTGAACAGTTGGAAGAGTTGGAAGCAGTCATGACCATAATTGTAGATGTGAATGTAATGACAAAAGATGGCATGCCTTTGAGTCAGGTTAAAGAGAAATGGAATGAAAGATTTCAAGGACTCATGCAAAAAGAGGATGATAGATAAAGTTGATTCATACTTACTGGTTTTTACCCTTTAATCTATCTTTTTCTTTTGTTTAAAACCCCATTGATTTACCAAAAACAGTTGGATAAGATGAGTCATCGCTTGAATCTTTTACCAGCACAGGCCCCTTGAATATTACAGTTGCATAAACCAATTGAGTGACACCAGGGAGTTGAGAACCAACTACCAGGACCTTGGGAGTTAGGCCACTACATGTTGTCTCTCTTTTTCAGGAGAAATAGAGTAGAAATATTCTATTTTAATGTTGTTTGTGTCATTTTAATCATTTTTCTAGTCTGCACACTTAATAATTAATTATTAATGTGCCTAAGTTTATTAAGTAACTAAAGTGATAAGTGACTTAATTAATTAACCAATATGATTAAATTAATTAAGTGGAATAACTTATTACTCTAACACCCCACCTTAAGATGAACTTAGGGAGTAGCTATAACACTAGGAAAAGGATGCATGAAAGAAAAGATGGGTCTCGAAAACAAAGGCCTAATCAGGTATCCATGTACAAAAGCAATATAAACTAAACCAAATGGGGTAAAGGAGAAAACCCAGTGGGAATGAAACTCCTCCCCAAAATAGGATGCAAAGAAAGGAATACAATGCACTAATTAAAGAAGGATAGGAGGTGGATTACATGATACCCCCCATAGACAACTTCTATCATATAAGTACATATACAATGGTCTCAATAGAAGAGATAGAAAGAGACAAGAAGGCCTCCCCACAATGAAGAAACTCCTGTCATAATGGTTGATGCTCGATGTAGAATCAAAAATGAGATCTTGAAGCAAAAAATTATATTCCTCCCCTTGGGAAGAAATGGATCCAAAGGACGATGTCGAAGAAACCCTATGAAGAGTGATGAACCAATATGTCTCAAGATGTGTGCCATGATAGGATGTTGAAGAATCTCTCTATCTGAACTCAAACAAATGATGCAAAATCCAAACTGTTGTGAAGACTCCTGATACGCAACCTTTGAATCCATGGATAATGGTGGGCATATAGTGATAACCTGACTATCAAGGTAGAGGAGATGTATGTCCTCAAAATAATCCTCAAGATCTGCAGTGTGAGACTCAATAAACAAGAATGTGTCTACAAGATAAGAATCCCATGATGTAGCAGATAATAAATGACCAAGATGGTCATGATGCTGAAATGAATCTATAGGGGCCAATGTGGTGATATTGATGTCATCAGGAACAATAGATGATACATGTGTAATGTCAGTCTGAAGGGTAGGAACTATGAGACAAGCCTCTAATCCATCGAAACATGCAAGGATGTCTAAATACTCAAGGTCCTCTAAAGTATCATGATCAAAGGGTATATTCTCTCTCCAAGAAATGGGTAAGAGACAATATGAAGAAGGATCCTCTAGGAATGGAGAGAGATTGGGGTCTCCATAGTTCTCCCAAAGACATGTCCAAAATGTGTGGGAACAATCAATGTATGATATAGCCTACATAGCGTCATCATAAACACTAGACAATATAAGTCCTACTATGTGATCTCTAATTATATCCCAAGCTAATTTTCCCTCTGAAGTGGCTAGTTCAGGTATGAGATCATACAAATAAGGAAAAATATTAAGCCACCTACAATGTGTAAGTATGCGCTTTACCGATCACTCATAATTACCCTGTTCTAGAATTACAACTGAAGGGTGAGTAAAAAAACCCAAGATAACTCTTAATATTAAACAATCTAAGAAAAATGACCTTACTTCATGTATATCAAATGAAATAGAGCCAAATGATGCAAACAGGAGGGTCCCAAGTGCCAAAACATTGAATTAATTAAGCCAAATGTGAAAACACAAATGGATTAATAAAATATACATAGGGAAAAATCAAGGACAATAAGTTTGATCACTATGTAGAGCACTGAACCATCTTTCCAACACCTATTCATTTTCACAAAATGAAGTGGAGATGCAAAATTTATGCCCCCCAAAGTGAAAAAGGAAAATTATGAATTTGACTGTCAAAAAGGCATCAAATTTCAAAAACTAGGAAATAAAACCCGCACCATTGGATCGGGCTCGGAACCAAATTTCCAATGTAATTTTGTTTTTGAAAAACAGAGTTCGTATGCAAAAGTTATGGCCAAAATAACCAAAAACTGGTCCAAAAGGTTTGAGGGTTAAGTTTAGTAGTTAGGCTAACCGCTAGCATTAACGAAAAGCAGTTAACTGATGGTGGTGACCATTAAACATTGTTTTTTATTTATTTTTCCTCGGATTGCGTGACGTACTAGGTCATATGACCTAGCAATCATTTTTTTTGCCTCCCAGAGTTACTTTGTCTTATTTGACAGTCGATTTAGGGGTTTTGGGGCACTCAAAAAGTTATGGTGAGGTCCATTTGGGATAAAAGCACTCCAAAATTATATGTACGCTCAGGATCTAGATCTTGAAACCCTCATAGATCTGACAAACAAAGGCCTTTTTTAATGAAACAAAATGTGTTTCTAGGGTTTTTGGGTGCTTTGAATGCAATGAAAACATTTGTTTTGCCCAAATATGTACAAAAAAATGGCTACCCCCAAATCTTGCAAAACAAATGCATGGTTAAAAGCCCCACACTTAAAAATCACTGTAAGGAAATATCCTTCAGAAGATGAACAAGCAGTTGTAGATCTAAAGCTCTGATACCATGTAGAAGTTGAGAAACCCAACCTCACAAACTGCAAGAATCACCTGCATGCAATAACCTATCACAAAGAATGAAAAATATTTAGAACCAGAGAAGATGTTCTTCAAGCCTCAAAGTAAAAATACATTAAGAGAATCAAATAATTACAATGAGATCAATCCTTATGAAGGAGATCATGTAACACCCCACCATGCAACCCTAGAATAAGTTTCAAACAACTACTTAAACAAGCTAATTTATTTTTTGTTTAAGAACAATTAACATGCAAGTTCACTACCCATTGCCAACATACTCTAAGGTTAAGAGACAAAGATTATATAGAACCTCAACAAAAAACATAAACTTAACCCATGACATTCATTTACTTAATAATCTAAACACATACATTCCAAAAGATAATTTACATCAAGCATAAAGATAACTTCCCATTTCATAATCCATGATTAAATATTACAATTACAACTCTCATTCCCTAAATGAGGCAAGTCCAATAAACATGATTAAATATTACAAATTTCCACCTTGATTACAAAGAGGGGTATAGTAATACAAGATCAACTAAAAAGAAATAAAGAAAGAATTGCTACTGAATCCAACGAGCTCTCCAACTGGAAGTCTCATCGACATGAACATGAAGAAAGCCCAACGGATTTAGGTGCACGCCACCAAACCAAGTAGAACCCAAAGGCCCACCCCTCATGCTAGGGTATAGTAACAATGAATACTAGCCAAGACCAACACCTCTAGACATAGGCTAAATCATCACTAAATCAAACTAACACATCCAATCACATGTGCCACACAAGCACATCACAAGTACAACTCAAATACCACATAAGTACAACTCAAGAGCATCACGAGTACCCCACAAGTAAAACTCTACATGGTCATATTGCTTCCAGAAATAAAGTAGATCAAGTATGTTAAGAGAACCATACACATAATAGTCGAATGCAAACTATGGTCACATCAGGTATGTTAAGGAAAACATACTCACAAGATCGAATACCAACTGTTGTCCTAGACAGAGTGTCATCACATAGCTCATCATGGGTTTTCCTCTAGGATTCTTCCTAGGATCTAGCCCCCACTAAGGGTTATCCTGGTGGCCTCTATCGAATCTTGGCCCCCATACTCACTCATATGGAATCAAATACCTTTCGTATAGAAAAGATAGATGACCTTTCCATTCCAGGCCTTCCCACTCATCCCAAGTCTACACGAGGCCTTGTGTCTATGAGTGAAGCATAATTATCTTGATTAGTGAGAAGTACCACCTACTCTTCTATGTTTTGTTTCAGTTATCACTTGATTAAACCACCTTCCAAGGCTACCCAGTTTACCTCTTCCGGGATTTTACCCCTATGGAAGCCACTCTTCTACTTGCCAACACACATACCATCCAAACTCCAAGGGGTAAGAGAGTGGAAAAAAACAAGATATCATGACCACTGCTATCTCAGGAGGCAACATAAGATAAAACCCTCTCCAAACACTGGAGGTAATAGTAGTAACAAACCACTCCTTACAAGGAGGCACAAATCACATAATCCACTCCTAATCCAAGGAGGTACAAAACATCCCCATTTGTAGAAACTGGGTAAATAACTGACGTCATAGAAACAACAAGCATTCAAATCACAATATAGATCTAATATTTGGATTTCCTAATCCATCTTCAATCAATAGGTAACATTGAAAAAATCAAAGGCATGATAACAGGGTTAACTCAAATAATTATAAAAACCCTATTTTCCACAATCACGAATATAAGGAAAAGATAACAACAATAGGCAAAGGCAAGGAAATACGCTAATTTTAGATATCTTAAATCCATTTCCCTATTTAATGCATCTCACAGAAATTAAAATAATATCATTCTAAATTTTCCATTAAAACTAATGAATTCCTTCATTAAAATAATTACCTTTTAATTTTACAAGGAAAGGATAAATTCAAACATCTCAATACAAGATATTCAATTCGCATTTAAATCATAATATACTTATGCAAGAAAATATTTCTTTCAGTTACACAACTAACACATCAAATTTCTACAATTTATTTAAATTCCTCTATTTTATTTAATTTCCTATTATTCTTCAATCAACATAACATATTACAAATTAATTAAAAATACTATTGTTTAAATCTTCTACAACAGTATTTATTATACTAATATATATACTGTAACAATATATATATATATAAATATTATTTATAAACCTAATAAACTACAAACAAAATAAAAATATATTTAGATATATATATATATATATATATATATATATACACATAAAACATACACATAATTACATATCACATATATAATTATATATATATTTCATATATATAAATATTAAATATATATGCAATATTTTATACAAAATCGAATTAAATAAAGCATCACAGTTACCAAGGGTCCTTTTAGAAACCTATGAAGTTCGTTAATGGCTGACGGACTATACTCGTATTGGTGGACTTTATTGGTACCGGTGGTCTTTATTGGTACCGACGGACTTAATAGTACCGGTGACCTTCATAAGCACTGGTGGACTATACTTACGTACAACCAGCTAGTGGTAGTTGGGGAGGCCGCACTCCCCATGGATAGTGCGTCCCCCCCCATACGGTGGGCGTACTGCCCATGGCAAGTGTGTCCTTCCCTTGGGAAGTGTGGGTGGTGGGGGTGCTTCCGTCCCCACCAACCACAGTGACAATAAAAACTTTTTTTCTATATTTTATATATATATATATTTTTTTTAATTTTTTTAAAAGAAAAGGACAGAGAAACCAAAATTTTCACCATTGTTTTGTGCAATAAATTTGATGGCGACTTTTTCCCAAAAATAAATCAAATAATTAATCAAAATTACAAAACTATATATATAACTATATATTATATGTATGCATATTTACCAAAAATTTAATGCATACAATAATAACTATATATAAATTTACACAAAATTGCTGATTGGTAAAATTAACAGAATTAATCAAAAATAACCAGTCACAGGAAAATTATTTAAATTTTTCTAGAATGATTTTCTAATTTCACATATATTTAAAAAATTGATTTTATCAAGATCATACCCTTAAATTCTTAATAATTAAAAAATAAGAAAACTAAAGGTGATCTAATTTTCTCCATTACCAATTTTCTAGAGAGGGTTTGTTTTCAAAACTAGATCTGATTGTTTTCTACAGGAATTAAAATTTCCCTCAACAATCTAAATGTTTGAAGCACAATCTAAGGTTTAATTTAAACAATGTATCTACAATTTCCTCATTTACTGAATTAAATCCTATAGTGAATTTAAACAATCTTCCCCAATTTTAGATTAATTTAAAACTAGATTCAATTAACAAATCCTGATTCACAATTAATTTCTACAACAGATTCTTAAAGAATTAAATTAAATTGAATAAAACAAGAACCAGAAAACACACAAAGCAAAACGTGGAATTCAAAGCTACAAAAGAAGATGAATTTTTGATGCAAGCCTCCTCCAAAGATTTCCTGAATTTTCTTCAAACGTGCAACAAATCCAATCCAAAATTTGCTTCAACCCTTCTCTGAGAAAATTTTCCAAAAATCATTCACTACTATGAAAATGAATTCTCCACCCAAAAACTTCTCTTCTCAAAAATCTCCTCTTGCATGAATGAATTTTCAATGCAAAAACTCCTCTCTTAATTAAACATTCAATCCTATTTCAATCAAAATATCTTAGACAACCAAATCTAATCCTTTGCATGCAATATTGACAATTACAATATTAACCTAATTCCATTTTCGAAAACACAGTTTGAATTTAAAATGCAATTTCAGTTACTTTTAATTTCTTTTGATTTAATTTAATTTAATTTAATCCAATAAATTTAATTAATTAATTTTAATTATTTAATAACTAAATTCAAGCCTTTTGAGATTAAATTTAACTAATTAATTAAATTAAAATTTAACTAATTAAATAAATTAAAATTTAACTAAATTAAATTTTATTATCAACTTTAAATATAACAACAAGGCATAATTTTTATTTAATATTAAAATAATCACTACTTTTAACCAACATAATATTTCTAAAAATTGATTTAATAATACGCATCAAACATAATCAAATAATATTAAATAAGGTAAAACATGACTCAATAAACAAGACTGGTGACACACTAAGGCTAGGGCATAGACTTTACACATGTTACCTAGCTACTATCTCCCATTCAACTTAATCGTTGGATCGAAACACTCAAACCTATGAAACTAGGTGGAGTCGATGCCATGTACTTGCAGCCTAAAACCAAGTCAACAACATCATAGAGTATATCCAGCATATAATACACACTGTGAAGAAGAAATCATGGATTCGTAGGGCGCTCGCAAGCGAGTGATGTGAAACCGTCGTCTTCACCAATACACTTATCAAAGACTGACATTAACATCATAACCAATAATCTCATAATTAAATCTCATGTTAACTCTACTAACATCATTAAAGCATGTGAAACAATAATCAGATAAACCATATCACATCACATAAAATAGTTGTCGCTCAATTGTAGTGATCAAAACATCATAACAAAATGTATCCAGTATCAAACTAGCTGAAACGAAACATAACATAAAGAAAACCAAACAAGAAGAAAAACAGAGGGGTATTACATTCTCCCCCCCAAAGATTTGGCTTACTGCTGGAAGCCTACAAACAAGTAGGGATATCACTCCTTCAAACAAACAACATAAAATCAAAACCTTGATCCCTGAGGATGAGTATCCTGCACTGTATGACCAACACTAGAAGAGTTTCGATACAGACAATTCCTAGCAAGGTGGCCCTACTGACCTCAAGAAAAAAACCTAATGTGACCAAACCCAATGTCTCCTATCGATGCAGTAGACTGCTCCGTGCTACCCCAATCAGCCACAGACTGTGAACTCTGGACTGGCTATACCTATCGATTGCGATTATTGTGCCACTAGTTCTGGTTCCTTCTAGGTGAAGAACCACCATCATCCTAAGAATCCTTATGATTTCCAAGCGCACTCTCCTACTGCCCACTCTGAGTAGGCCCCTACTGAGTCAATGGTGATCCAACTCCCTGAGTTTGACCCTATTGTGCACTAGACCTAACTCATGAAGCACTACCGATCTGCACACCTGAATGGCCTCCTAGTGCCATAGCTAAGTTCTCCTCGACCAAATGTGCCTTCTCCATAGTTGTCTCCATAAAATTGGGCTCAAAGAACCACACACCACCACTGATACGGGCGTTTAAGCCTCTGATGAAATGTTGCACGAGCATCCCCTCATCATCCCCTATCCCTCAGAACTATTTAAGTTCGTAGAAATGTCTCTCATACTCATCTACGGTCATGGCTAACTGTTGAAGGGAATGGAACTCATCACCCCTATGCTGACACCAATGGTCAGAAAGAAAACGGGCTCTGAACCGCTCAAGAAAGATCTCCCAAGACACCGAACTCATGTCAATGTGGAGCTTCTGCTCCTCAAGTCTCCATCAAGTAGCTACAAATCCCTCCAGGTGCATCACAATGCACCACACTTTAGTACCACTATCAAATGGATGCATAGAAAAACATCGGTCAAGACCTATCAGCCAAGTCTCTACCTCTAAACTAGTGCCTACTCCATCAAACCTAGGTGGTTGTGACCAAAACAAAGCCCTCATATAGGACACTGCTAACATCTTCGACTGAGCTGTAACTATCCTAACCACAGGGTTAACCTCTGGTACTACCTATCTCGGACCCAATAATGCCAAAGCCTCCTCAAAAGGTCTACGTGTAGCTTCAACCCTAGCAGGATCTAGCTGTCCACCACCACCTCCTGGACCATTCTGTGAGGCTTGATGTTCCTCCTACTCTGGTATAGGTATGACACAAGGTTACGAATCATGCTGACTCTCCTCTCGATCACCTACCTGGCCACGTCCACATCCTCTCCCTCGTCTGCATCTAGGAGGCATACTCGTACACATACACAAAAGGGTATTAGACAAGGTACACAAGAAAATCGACACAACGAAGCTTAATGGGTACATCATAATCCCAGAGAACCCAATGTTTAAACCTTGGCTTTGATACCATGTGTAATGCCCCGCCACGCAACCCAAGAGGAAGTTACAATTCACTATAAAAGTGTACTAATTTTTTTTTTTTAAGGTGAATTAAATAGACATGTTCATCTATAATTGACAACATCCCCTAAGGCTATGCAACTGAGATTACTTAAATCCCCATTAACATACATGAATTAAATTACATTGCATTTAATAACTCAAGTAGTAAGCATTCATTCAACATAAATAAATACCAAGATAAGAAGATAACATCCATAAATGATACAAAACTCATTTCCAGAATGAGTCATAAATATATAAGTGTTACAATTACATAAATCCACCTCATAAATACAAGAGGGGTAAAACCAATTAATTACATAATGAAATACAATAGTGCTAGAAATGAAAACAAGATCCATGAGTTTTCGAACTGGATGTCTCGCCTCCATGAACTGAAGATGAAAAGGAACCCAACGGTTTATGGTGTATGTTCCACCCAACCAAGTGGTACCTGAAGGCCCACCCCCCATGCTAGGAGATAGTAACAAAGTAACATGGACAAAGAATCTACTACCACTAACCAAAGGCAGACTCAAACTGACTCATAATGACATAATCAAATAAATGCTCAACACCAGTACAACACAAGTACAACTTTCACATTATTGACATAAGTCACATTGCTTCCAGACATAAAATAGATCTAGTATGTTCAGAGAACCATACACATAAAACAATAAAAAATTGTTGTCCTAGATAGAGTGTCATCGCATAGTAGTCATGAGATCTCCTTTGGGCATTGTTCATAGGCTCTGGTAATCCTCGTGACCTCAACCGAATCCTGACCCCCATGCTCACTCATTCAACATCCAATACCTCTCATACTGACAAGATAGATGACTATGCCATTTCAGGCCTACCCACTCATCCCAAGTCTAAACGAGCCCTTGTGTCTATGAGTGAGGAAAAATTATCTTGATTAGTGAGAAGTTAGTCCTAATCTTCTAAGTACATTACTTTAATTATCACTTGTTTAAATAACTTCTGAAGGTTACCCAGTTTACCTCTTTGGGCTCTGACGCCTAACAAAAGCCACGCTTCTAATGGACAACACACAATAAAAACCATACTCCAAGGGAATCACAAGTGCATACAACTTAGGCGTCATAACCACTCCGACACAAGGAGGAAACAAATAATACAATTCACTCCAAACATATTGGAGGAAACAAACACATGTAGTCCACTCCTTTCACAGGAGGCACAAAACATCCCCGTTCATGGAAACTGGGTAAAAACTGAAAAGATGCCATGCACTACCCAAGGATAAAACAACTAGTTGACATAAAAATTCGACAACCCTCATCCTCTAAGCTCTTCTAGAAGACTTACAATCTTGGACTAACACTAAATCTCAAATCCCACAATGCAACTTGACATCATAGCTACAACAAGCATTCAAATCACAATTCAGATCTAATATTTGGATTTCATAAATCCATCTTCAATCAATAGGTAACATTGACAAAATCAAAGGCACGATAACAGGGTTAACTCAAATAATTATAAAAACCCTTTTTTCCCCAATCAAAAATATAAGGGAAAGATAACAACAATAGGCAAAGGCAAGGAAATATGCTAATTTCGGATATCTTAAATCCATTTCCCTATTTAATGCATCTCACAGAAATTAAAATAATATCATTCTAAATTTTCCACTACAACTAATGAATTCCTTCATTAAAATAATTACCTTTTAATTTTACAAGGAAAGGATAAATTCAAACATCTTAATACAAGATATTCAATTTGCATTTAAATCATAATATACTTATGCAAGAAAATATTTCTTTTAGTTACACAACTAACACATCAAGATTCTACAATTTATTTAAATTCCTCTATTTCATTTAATTTCCTAGTATTCTTCAATCAACATAACATATTACAAATTAATTAAAAATACTATTGTTTAAATCTTCTACAACAATATTTATTATATTAAGATATATATTTTCACAAAATATAAATATATTTAGATATATATATATATACATAAAACATACACATAATTACATATCACATAGATAATTATATATATATTTCATATATATAAATATTCAATATATATACAATATTTTATACAAAATCGAATTAAATCAATCATCACAGTTACCAAGGGTCCTTTTAGAAACTTACAAATTTCATTAATGGCTGATGGACTGTACTCGTACCGGTGGACTTTATTGGTACCGGTGGACTTAATAGTACCAATGACCTCCATAAGCACTGGTGGACTGTACTTATGTACAACTAGCCAATGGTAGTTGGGGAGGCCGCACTCCCCATGGATAGTGCGTCCCCCCCCATACGGTGGGAGCACTACCCATGGCAAGTGCGTCCTTCCCTTGGGAAGTGTGGGTGGTGGGGGTACTTCCATCCCCACCAACCACAGTGACAATAAAACTATTTTTTATATATTTTTATTTTATATTTATTTCTTTTTAAAAGAAAAGGACACAGAAACCAAAATTTTCACCATTGGTCTATGCAATAAATTCGACGGCGAGTTTTTCCCAAAAATAAATAAAATAATTAATCAACATTACAAAACTATATATATAACTATATATTATATGTATGCATATTTACCAAAAATATAATACATACAATAATAACTATATATAAATTTACACAAAATCGCTGACTCGTAAAATTAACAAAATTAATCAAAAATAACTAGTCACAAGAAAATTAATTAAATTTTTCCTGAATAATTTTCTACTTTCACATATATTTAAAAAACTGATTTTATCAAGATCATACCCTTAAATTCTTAATAATTCAAAAATAAGAAAACTAAAGGGGATCTAATTTTCTCCATTACCAATTTTCTAGAGAGGGTTTGTTTTCAAAACCAGATCTGATTGTTTTCTAAAAAAATTAAAATTTAAAATTTCTTCAACAATCTAAATGTTTGAAGCACAATCTAAGGTTTAAATTTAAACAATGTATCTACAATTTCCTCATTTACTGAATTAAATCCTACAGTGAATTTAAACAATCTTCCCCAATTTTAGATTAATTTAAAACTAGATTCAATTAAAAAATCCTAATTCACAATTAATTTCTACAACAAATTCTTAAACAATTAAATTGAATTGAACAAAACAAGAACTAGAAAACACATATAGAAAAACCTAGAATTCGAAGCTACAAAAGAAGATGAATTTTTGATGCAAGCCTCCTCCAAAGATTTCCTAAATTTTCTTCAAACGTGCAACAAATCCAATCCAAAAGCTGCTTCAACCCTTCTTTGAGCAAATTTTCAAAAAATCCTTCATTGCTTGAATTCTCCACCCAAAAACTTCTCTTCTCAAAAACCTCCTCTTGCATGAATGAATTTTCAATCCATAAAATCCTCTCTTAATTAAACATGCAATCCTATTTCAATCAAAAATATCTTAGACAACCAAATCTAATCCTTTGCATGCAATATTGACAATTACAATATTAACCTAATTCCATTTTCGAAAACACACTTTGAATTTAAATTGCAATTTCAATTACTTTCAATTTCTTTTGATTTAATTTAATTTAATTTAATCCAATAAACTTAATTAATTAATTTTAATTATCTAATAACTAAATTCAACCCTTTTGAGATTAAATTTAATTAATTAAATAAATTAAAATTTAACTAAATTAAATTTTATTATCAACTTTAAATATAACAACAAGGCATAATTTTCATTTAATATTAAAATAATCACTACTTTTAACCAATGCAATATTTCTAAAAATTGATTTAATAATACGCATCAAACAAAATCAAATAACATTAAATAAGATAAAACATGATTCAATAAACAAGAGTGATGACACACTAAGGCTAGGGCATAGACTTGACATATGTTACCTAGCTACTATCTCTCGTTCCATTTAACCTTTGGATCAACATGCTGAAACCTGTGAAACCAGCTAGAGTCGATGTCATGTACCTGTAACCTGAAACCAAGTCAACAACATCATACAGTATATCCAGCATATAATACACACCGTGAAGAATAAATCACGGATTCACAAGGTGCTCGCAAGCGAGTGATGTGAAACCGTCCTCTTCACCAATACAATTATCAAAGACTGACATTAACATCATAACCAATAATCTCATAATAAAATCTCATGTTAACTCTACTAACATCATTAAACCATTATAGCATGTGAAACAATAATCAGATAAACCACATTACATCACATAAAATAGTTGTCGCTCAATAGTAGTGATCAAAACATCATAACAAAATGTATCCAGTATCAAAGTAGCTGCAACAAAACATAGCATAAAGAAAACCAAACAAGAAGCAAAACGGAGGGGTATTACACATGACATGACAACCCACATAAGATAAGATCCCCATCTGGAAGGCTTAATAAACTTAATAACTCCTTTCCCCAAAACAAGAACACGAAGAAAAGTTCACTGAAGGCAATTGAAGGAACTACCTTTGGGTATTCTAAATCAATTTCCTCACTTCATTTAGTAATTTATTGCATTAAATAAACTGATTTAAAATACATATTTTTTAGACATGGGAGAAAATAAAAAAAACATAATACTTAATTTCCCACTTGCATTTAAATAATAATAAAATAACCGATTGATTCCACTAACCAAAATACAATGATGTAAAATAATTATCGTTTCCTTATTTCAACATAACCAAATAAAATAATTAACTTGCCTTAAAAGAAAAAAATATTATTTCGAATCAAATCTATTTCTCAGACAAATATCATACTTTAAAATTAACCAACATTACTTACTTCGTTTCTTCAATTAAACTTAATTCATGCCATTAGACAATCAATAATTTTCTATACATATTTAATTTAAACCCACCACTCTAAATATACAAATGTTATCTAAATATAATATATATATATATATATATATATATATATATATAATATTTTAATATTATAAAATAATATTTTAATATTATAAAAATAATATATAAAATATTGATATTTATACATATATCTGGGTATGTGTAGGATCATGATGGGCCAAAAACTAGCGATATGTAAGCCATATGATGGTCCATGTGGTTGACAACTTTTTTTTACCCAAAATTGATGAAATGAAAAGGGTTTTTAGAGGAGATTCTCAGCTTTCCACCAATATAAATTATGCTTTAATTTGAATTTATTAAATAATTATTATTCATTTTTTATTAGAATTACAAATAAAGTCCTGATTGATAGGCTGATTGAAAAACATCTATAACTTTCAAATGGCATCACATTTTTTGAATCTGAAACATGTGTCACATTCTATGCTTTACATACTATAGGATTAAAAAATAAAAAATTGAATTTCATGAATTTTTTACCAAGTTAAGGTGGTTAGACAAACGAGCTTTTATATTTTTTAAAATTTGTAATAAAAAATTCATAATTAATTATTTACTTAAAAAAAAAATATTAAAAAAATATGCATCACATGGGTACATGAGTCCTCTACTTATATCTAAAATCTTATAAAAAAATATTATCATTTTATTGTGGTAAGGGTGGTCAGACAGACACCTACTTCTTATTTTTACCCTGAAATTTAAATACTACTGCATTGAAATTTTAAATTTTCACCAAATAGATTTAAAAAAAAATAAAGGTCTAGTATTTTAGAAACTACATTCAATTTTATACAGATTCTATTTTTTACATTTTTTTGAAATAATATAAATAACTTATTCAAATTTTTACGTCAAGTTGTCTAACTTTGATTTTTTGTCTTTTTATTGCCACTTAAGGGCCTGTTTTTTCCATGATGATCCTGCACATACCCATTTATTTTTATTTAATATTTTGAGCAAACCCCACTGATGCCTCAGGATGCGTGTGCACCCTAATCCTTATGGGCGGCTGGCGTTTCCATGGCTGCACGGATGGAGAGGGCGGAGGCAGAGTTTATAGGGGGGCGGCTTACAAGCCGACCCCAACAGTGACGACTGTGCCAAGCACAGTCATCCACCCTTGCGCGTGGCACGACTGTGCTTAGCACAACCGACCACCGACGGTGGCGGCGGCTGTGTAAGCGTTGACCACGGAGGTCTATGGGGGCCGCATTGGATGCGACTCCCCCAACTCACCTCCCATTGGAGGTGTGGTGGGGGTGAGCCCCCAGGCCCCCCACAAAAACAAATTTTTATTTATTTTAAAAAAAAATTCCCCAAAACTTGTGGATTTCTTTAATCCAAAAATTCTTTTTTTTTTTTAAAAAACAGGGTTCCATATTTTTGAAAAAAAACATAGCATGAGCCCAATTCAAACATATATAATATATATATACATCTCATATATATATATATATACACACACACTTATATATATGTAAATATTTACATATCCACATAAGATATTTGCAAGATTAATTGAGGAATAAAATTGAAAAACAATTCCCTGCCAAGAACATAAAATTTCTTTGAGAATTTCCATTTCCAAACCGAAGGTTTTAACACCAGATTTAACATGGGTTTTCTATTTTGTTTTTACATAATTCATTTGAGTTTCCAAGCAATGAGTTTTGCAAACAACAATTTCAAAACATGAATCTTTTCAAATTCAATAAACAATTAAATAATATGAACCTGGTATGCAAGAATTTGGAGGAGATGTAGGTGGTGCCAAGTTCCTTGCTTGGATTCCCTCTTTAGATCAGCCATTTTTACAACTTCAATTCAAAAAACCACCAAAACATGCGACAATACTTCCTCTCCTCTATTTACAATTTTCTAAAATTCTATGATCCAAAATTGTGAAGCCAAATTCAAACATAATGATAAAAACCTAAAAATCTTACAACTACCCTCGTAAATTCTTCAAAATAGAAAATGAAAAATATCTCATTTTTTCAATTCTTCAATTCCAAATTTCTCAAATTGACTTTTATGCATTTTCTTTATTTTTAATTTCAACATATATAACAATAACTTCAACATAAATAAATTAAATTCTTTCAACATCATAAATTTAATTAATTAATAAATAGATTTAATCAACGATTAAATTATTTACTAATTAAATTAAATTAATAATAAAATAAATTACATTTCAACATAAAAACCAATTTAATTTAATTAATAACTTAAATACAAAAAGACCATTTAATTACCTTTTTCTAACTTGAAATTAAATAACGAAGAGAGGGAACAATAATCAAAGCAACACAACCCGACTAACACCTGATGACATACTAGGACTAGGGTGATGACTTGGCACAAAATCCTAGCTACTACCTCCCAATCGAATACTGTTGGGCATTGGACATGCTCAACCCTGTGAAACTAGGTGGAGTTGATGTCTTGTACCTGTCAACCTGCGAACAAAGAGTATATCCACATGCAATATATGTCATCATCAAAACACATCGTGAAGAGGAAATCTCGGGATCGCAGGGCACTCACAAGCGAGTGATGCAATCTCATCCCCTTCACCAATGTAGTATTACTAACTAATGAATCTAACATCATTCATATGATCAAAATCATAAACATCATTAATCCAATTATCCACTATGCTAATCCAAATCATGACATAATGATAACATCAGGAAAAATACACCATCACACCAAAATATAACATTCGCATCACTTTACAGATAGCGATCAAATAAAAACTAAGTTCTAAGTCAAAGCACTTAACAGAAAATAAGGCATAACCAACAGAACACTGTTCGATCAAAAGAGCAAAATGGAGTGGTCTTACAGATCAAGAGACCCTAAACAATAACCTAAAAGGGAAACCCTAGTGTGCACACTTAATAATTAATTATTAATGTGACTAAGTTTAGCTTAAGTAACTATAGTGATAATTGAATTAATTAATTAACCAATATGATTAAATTAATTAATTGGAATAACTTATTACTGTAATATTTTGTGATAGGTGTATTAATTCATAACCTTCTAATATTTGCTATAACTTTTCTAATTCTATCAAATTAAGGTTTTTAACTAATGAATCGTGGGTTTACAGTGCATAATTACATTCGTTTTATATTTTACATTTATCTCCTAAAGAGCATTTCAAGATGATTTACCTCATCCTCACTTGGAAGGAAAACAACAAGATCTCCATTAAAGTTGACTCACCTAGGGGTTGAAAGTCAATCTTCTCTTAGGGGATATATTTTCCTAATGAAATGAGGAAAATAGGTGCATTACCCCATTCAAAACCTACCTCCCACATTCCCATTCATTTCAAAATAAGAAGAAAGAAGGTAGATTCACTCTTATCCAAAATAATAACTTTATAAAATATTCTCATACTAGGTATTCTCAATATTTCAATGGTAATTATTGTTCATGAACTATGATTGGTCATAAGGCTATTGGATGTAGAATAAATATGACTAAAAATTCATTTAGACCTCGAAGGTACAATTCTATGAACTCACAATCATTTCAAGGAAATTATTTTTCTTACAATAAATTTGAGCATAAGGTTGTTGATTCTAGAAAGAGAAGAAATGAAAAATCTAGTAGAAGATCCTTTTTTCCCCAAAGATACAATTTTCTATTTCATTTCATGGATATTTTATGCATGCAATGATTTTGGTCACAAGGCTGCAAAGTGTAAAACTAAGGTGAAGAGGAACAACTTTCTTACACAACACAACATAGTATGTTATAAATGCAATAACGTTAGGCAAATAGAAAAGGTTTGTAGAAGTGGTTATGTTCACAGCCAAATGTTAAAAACTAAAAAAGGATGAAACCCTAGATCAATAAAATAAGGGTAACGAAAAGGTTTGAAAGGAAAAGCATGTTCAAAAAAATGATAAGAAGGATAATATTGTGCTTATGCATTCTTTACAAGGTCCTAGAAAAAATGATATAGAGCATTATGTCAGGGGGAGTTTTCATTTAGAAATCCCTTTTTTCCCCAAATAGGTTTAATTCCTTTGGTGTGAAGAACTATTGAGAAAGAATGAATCTTTTGATAGAAGTTTTGAAGTAAATGAATGGTTTCCAAATGTGTGTCATGCTTCATTTCATCCTTGTGTTTATGTAGAGAATTCTAGCTTATTGTTTACGTTAAAAGGTATAATGTATTTATGTCAAAATTTCAGGGACTTTTGAAAAGACTTTTATTTAGTTTTGGGATCATTTTCTATCATTCAAATGATATCAATTTTGTGCATGAGTGATGGAAGTGAAGAAGGTTCTTAGTGAGTTGCATGCAAACCCTAATGACAATATTCACATATATTTCTTTGATTTTCTTGTAAAACCCTAATATTTATATAGTTCTATCATGGCTACACAAATTTTCATGAATGTTGTTGAGATGGAAAGCCCAAAGTTCAAGGAAAAAATCCATACATATATACTATGACAAAAAAAGATGGAGCGTTTTCTCGTGTTCCAATAAATATGATACATTCTAAAGATGTTTGCATCTACATTCACTCTCAGTTGAGTGAGTACAATCATCTAGATTTACAAGAGTTTAGATAAAATCATCTCTTGGGTGATTATTTTCAACTCAAACTAGAGTTTTTGAATGTGGAAGCAAAAGTTTTAGATGTGTGGAAGGTTTTCCCCAACTTTTTCCTTAAATATGAATGGGTGTAAATTTCCCTGAGTGGATTTATCAACCCCACCTAATCACAAATAAATCTATCAAGGTTGTGATAGGATTGTGCTCCATTGGACATGTGCAAACATTTAACGTTGTAAATAATGAAGAATTTATGAAGCTTACAAGAGCTAATTCAATAAAATAACCCTAGCTATGGATACTATCTCTAACTTAGGGGTCTGGTATGCCACGATGGGTATTACATATAGGTAAAAGTAAAAAGTTGTGTCACACTTTTATAAAGGAAATGACCAACAATGATCTAACTTTTAAATTTGAATCACTAAAAAGTGATATATATGTTTTGAATTTTGAAATGATATGAACTAATAAAATATTTATTTTTTAGTATATTTTGTATTTGTCTTTTTTTGAAAAAATTAAAAAATTATTTGAATATAGTTTTTTTATAAATTAACACTATAATTTAGCTGCTCATAAAATACTGAAAAATGAAGTTACATGAGATGACAACCTTTATATAGTAAATTTTATTTGTTTTCCTTCAATTTTTTTGTGTGTGTTTATAACTTGAATCTTTTGGGCATGGATATTTTTTTTTCTAATTTTGATAAATATATATTTTTAAATAAATATTAAAATGTGCTCAAATTAAAACTTAGTTGTTTCCAGTCGACGTCAACTTCTTATAAATTATTTATATAAAATAGAAAAAGATTATACGGGATCTTGATATAGATTCTTATATCTAGGGCATCATATTTTTTTCAATTTTTTTTAATAAGTCTTACTATTTTTCCTTGGCATGGTAATCAACGTATTGTTTTTTTATGATAACCTACATTTAATAAAAATTAAAAGGAAAATATAAATAATAATTAAACTATTAATTTTTAGTTTTTTTGAAAACTAAACTTATGGATCTACAAAAGGGTATTTTTATATATATTTTTATTTATTTTATGCAAGTAGAAGTTGTTGAAACATCAAGTCTTTCAAATAATTTTAATTATTTGGTAAATTGGACTCAAAGTGATGCTAAATATGCATTTAACCAAAAAAAATTGTTTGAAAATTTGTGGACATATATAACTTAGCTAGAATGAATCTTACAAGATCATATGTTTGACAAAATTTAATTTATAGTTAAAATTACTTAAATTCACCTATGCTGATGAGTTGGCCAAAAGTGTGAGAGCTTTGTGTTGATATCCATACAAGGTTTACTACAAAAACACGGAGGGATATTCTACCACCACTGACATCTATTCTATTCATAATATGGTGAAGGAAGGAAAGGATTTTGATCTTTTTGAGCTCTTGCAGTAGCAATAGTTGGAGAATTTGTAGAGAACAAAGGATTCATGATACAATTCTCAATATGGTACTTTGATTATTTTACTTATGTTCTATTTCATGAGAGAAATTCCTAATTTGAAGAATGTGGTCTAGAGAAAGGATATTTCTATTGGACAAAAAATTAGGGATCACATGAATAGCTTTTTGGATACCAAACAATGTGACATAATGTTTTAAGGTTTATTCAAAACATTTTAAAATGGCATGTATAAGAGTGATAGGATACATTCATAAGTTGTTGAGAATTTTAAGAATGAAATTAATTTTATGGTGAATAAAAAATTTTATTATATGGAGTTAGTTGAACCAAGAACTTCATGGATAAAATTTTTTCGCTATGAGTTCTCTGAGCCTAACTAGATTGCATTTGCTGATATTTTTCTCAACAAACCTAGGGATCCCACTATTGAATGATTTGGTACATATGATGAAATAACGAGCAAGAAATTCAAGAAGAAGGTAGAAGAAAAGGTAGAGAATATTTCAAATGTGGGGAGGATAATTTCTAAATTTAAAAAGATTTTTAGCACTCCTGAGGGTCTTGCAGAAGAATCACAAGCCACTATTGCTACAATAAACCCTAGAAGGACAAGTAGATTTTCCTTTATCATTGCTACAACTTATGGAATTGCTCAAACACCTCCTAGAAAAATAAGGGTTGCTTCTATAGTATTTATTCAAACTAAAATTGTTGAAACAAAGAAGCATAGACCTAGGAAATAAGCAAAAAGATGAAGTATTACTCTTTTGAATATGGATGATGATGAAGAGGATGAAGAAGAATAATATTTTGTTTTGAGAAGAAGGGTGAAAAGAACAAGAAAAGGAGAAAAATAATAAGCCCCCTTGAAAAATAAGAAAGGAAGGGAGATTTCTAAGGAGAAGTCTAAGAAAAGTCCCCCGATCAAACATTACCCTTTGGATTTTGGTGCAATATTTAAAGATATTTTCGAATATTCTCTATTGATTGATATATTCGAGCTACATCTAGATGTCCCTCTAGAGGATACGAAGACAATTAAAATTTTATTGATTGAATATATGCTAAATTAAAACCTTCCTTTTAGTGATATTGTTGAAAAAGATTTGGATAGGCTTGATGAGGCTATAAGACAAAGAATATGTAAGACCCCTCCGTTTTTCCTTTTGATTGAACAATGTTTGTTTGATTATGTTGCGCTTTTGTTTGCACTTTGATTTGGAAATCATTTGTTATTTGATCGCTTTCTGTAAGTGTTGTAAATTTTGTATTTTGATGTGATGTTACTGTATTCATATGTCATCTGTATTCCATGCTTTGGATTAGCATAGTGGCTATTTGAATTGAAGATGTTTACGCTTTGGATTATACTAGCATGTTAGATTGTCAGTTATTTGCAGTGTATTGGTGAAGAGAACGGATCGCATCACTCGCTTGCGAGCGCCCTACGATTCCATGATTTCCTCCTCACGGTGTGTATTTTATGTTGTTCACATTATATGTTGTTATTACTTGTTTTGTAGGTTGATAGGTACCGAACATCGACTCCACCTGGTTCACAGGTGAGAGCGTGTTCAATGCCCAACGGTATTCGATCGGGAGATAGTAGCTAGGTTTCCATGTCAGGTCGTCACCCTAGTCCTTGTTGTTGTCAGTTGTTTGTCGGGTTGTGTTGTCTCGATTTTTGTGCCCTCTCTTCGCTATTTAAGTTCAAGTTTGGAAGAGGCAATTAAATGGTGTTTGGTATTTAAATTATTGATTATGTTAGTCAAGTTATAACATTTGAGATGTTGTTTGATTTATTAGTTAATTTAATTTAATTAATAAAATGATTTAATCTTGGATTAAGACTATTTTATTAACTAATTAAATTAAATTGTGTTAAATTAAATTACTATGTTGAAATGAATTAGATTATTTCTCTGGAAATTATTGTTTAAATTGTTGTAATGGAAAATTGAATTGAAAGTTAATTATGAAATTTAAAATTTAAAATTTAGAAAATGATTAAATTTCTGTTTTGGAAAAATTTAAATGCAAATTGAAAATTGAGATATTTAGGGTTATTTTCAAAAGGTTGACTTTGGGGGTTAAATAGATTTTTTATTTCATTTTTGAGGGGGATGAGATTTTATTATGAAAAATTTTGGAATTTGGGAAGGGAGTTTTTTTTTGGAGAAGGAGGAAAATTTGGTTTTTT